>KI628791.1:0-47901 GCA_000503235.1 Sclerotinia borealis F-4128
ATTTATTACATTGTATACTTGTTTGAGAATAAACAAGATTGAAGGGAAAAGGTACTATCACAGATTCATTACCTATTCCTATATCTATTTACATATACCTACATTTATCATATGTTTATTACCTATTCTTAATTAGTTCGGGTGAATGCCTTAGACATCCACCCATCATATAGTCAGCGTCGCTCCATACACCTCCTTCTCTCCTTATCGAATATCATACATCTTACCTAGTACCCACCAGAACCCGTACCAGCCCCGTGATACTTCTGTTTTTCTACTCTATAATCTTATATATTTTTTATTCATCTACTATCTACTATCTATTATATACTCAGTATAGATACTAAGAATATAATTTATAATTATAATTATAGTTCTTAATTAGAACTAGAACTAGAACTAGAACTAGAATAGATTATAATTAGAATATATATACTAAAAGATCGATATTATATACTTGAATACTATCAATTTGTTTCTTCTATTGATATCTAATTAAAATTTTATTTTTATTTTTTATATATAAGTAGCTCGCTCGGTCATGCTTCCAAAAAAAAAATCTTCTAGAAGCTTGGAAGCTTGAAGGGATGTTAAAGGAGGTTGTGATCTACTCGACTCTTAACCCTTGAGTCTCGAGAATGATATTCGGATATGCCGGAATAGTGGAGAGGGGTTAAGAGAGTTGATATACTGTACCTAGTACCGGTACCGTACCCGTGTCAATACTACGAATATTATGAGTTTATGCCATGATGTGATATGATATAGACTATAGTTGTGGATAACCGGGGTTAGGTTAGGTTAGTTTAGTATTTAGAAGTTAGGGTTAGAAGTCGTTTATGTTTTTTTCTTGAGTGTTCTATACGGTACTCCTACTCAAGTAGATCAGATGAAACTAGAGTACCGGTGCTGGATTGGGACTCTATGATGTAAGTTTTGAGGTTGGGGTGCAGATTTTGAATACGGATGCTATATAGGATCGACGATCGAGGTTTGCGAGGCTTGCGAGAGTGAGGCGATATTTATAGGTTTGGCTGAGATGGGTTTGATAATGCTTGTTTTGTTTGGAGGTTAGATGGCTGAGGTCATTATTATACTTGGCTTTAGTTAAGTTAATGTTGTAGTAAGGGATAAGAGTTGGAAAGAGAGGATTTTCATATATACTTTACATACTACTATGTATTGAAAGGTAAGCGCACTATTAGGTTTATTCATCAAAATCATCAATTTCATTGACCCTTTTCCTCCTTTCTGGACAATTCGGTCCTGTACTGTCTGTACTCGGTATATAGCCTCACATCCCCTCGTCACAAATTCACAATATCATACCGCATACTATAGCATGAAAAATGCCCCCAAAAGTAATCTCGATCAAGTCGAGAGCCCCTTACCCCCCCCCCCCCCTAGTAAATAATAACAAGGCTGAGTTGAATGCCCGAAATGTAAGATTTTGGAATTTTCCAAGGAGGAGAGGCGCTAAATATGGAGCTATCGATAGATAGGCTTTCAGGGGTAAAAACTCGGGAAGGACGAGGGCTCATTTTCGAGGGTTTGGGTCGAGCTAGTTACCTGTGAATGATTAGTTATTGTTATTGTTGGATTGAAAGGGATCTTGTCTTGAGTCTTGAGTCTTGAGGAGTTTCGGAGTTTGAGGATTGAGGATTTAGGGGTGCCGGTTGGAAGGATGGAAGACTTGATGTTGATGATTCGAAGGATGCTACCTCCTGGTGATGACAGACATACAAGTAGAATCAGTGGCAAACATACACAATCACATAAATTAGATCTTGGTCCTGTACGGCGTACGCTCAGACAACTCTCTCTCCCTCTAGGCTCTACCAAAGAAGCCTATGAAAGGAAACAGTATCAACCAATAATACCGTAACTTGGTTAAAATGTTGTAAATGAAAAAATCATGCCCAAAGCTCTTTTGGGTAATATGGTACGTGTAACTATTCAATCAATATCAATATTTGAGGATCCTTGAGGTTTCTAGATGGATCTTTGCTTTTTCATTTGTATAAACTAGAATACTCAAGTAAAAGCATAAAAGTTAAGTTTCTTTGAGCTGAGTTATCCACTCTATAGCTTGCTTGGTTTATCAAATATATCTAGGGCGTAGCTGATCTGATTGTATGCCTCTTGGTGTATGAGATATACATTCAGATATATCATATAAGCAAATGAGAGATTCGATAATGTTGATAAAGATCCGAGTATTTTGTATTAAGATTGAAGAGATGCTAATTAATAATTATTCAGAAATATAATTATAATTTATTGAATATGAAATATAACAAGTGATATAATAAATACTCACTTAGTATATATAATAATAACTGATCTAATTTGTATAAGACTTCATTCTTATTCTTTTTCGAGCTTGGATCTTGACTTACTTATTATTAGATAATTTCTACTTTTTTCGATATCTTTGGCTTCAAATCTTGGTTTGTGGATTCTGTACTACTTGTTACTGTTATATACGGTATTCGATCCTCCGAGTCCCCCCTTGATGACAGCAGCCACCTAAAGGAAAGGAGTGATCTATTTTGAATTTTCTATAATAATTTTCAGCTATCTTATTTTCTTCTTGAAATATATCTGACATTCATATCATATCGAACCATCCTCTCCTCTCTCTCTATATGAAAGATTTTTATAATTTAAAGCTAAAAGACATCACCATCATGAACATCATGAATATCATGAACATCTAATCAATATGAAGAACATTACTGAAATATCAGGCATTTCATCACATTTGAATCAACAAGCGAATCAAAAACTTCAATTCCTGCAGGACTCCTATCTGACTGCATCACATCGCATTAGTAGGAATCTTTTACCAAACCCCAACCAAGAATCCTTTCAATTGAAGGGTCAAAAGTTCAAAATTTTAATATCAATACGATTGCGAGGAGGTTGTCGTCGTCGTCGTCTTCATAAGATTCAAGTACCAACAATAATAATCATAATAGAAGAAGAGGAAGAAGAGGTTGAAGAGAAGAAAGAGAAGAAAGAACACCGCTTATCACAAATCGCGGCCAATAATCTGGCCGCAAAGTCCCAACGGCGTCGCACTCATCAAACCTACCGATCACCATACCTTCATCCACCATAGCAACCGCCAATCGAGCCAATGCCCCTCCCTCTGCGATTGGAAACGCGAGAATTCCATCACCAAGTCATCAACCTCCATATCCATCACCAGTTCCCCGTTCATCCAATCCCGACCAACCACAAGTTCGAATAAGTAGTCCAACGAGGTGGAGTTGGAGGAACGCTTTACAAGGTGCTGCAATCCCTGATACGACCGAATCATTCCCAAATCCTTTTAGGCCTCGTGCTGGCTCGAGAAGTATCACGAGAGGGGGACCCGGAAGACCAAGTAGTTCGAGATTGTGGAATCCGACAAACTCAACGCCAAGAGCATATCCGCAGACTCCAGAAAGACATCAATCACCACCGGAAGGACGAGAGGTGATTGCGATCCCACTCCAACATCCTGATATATCCAAGCTCCGAGAGGGAGCTGGTGCTGGAGGCGATTATCCATTATTAACCTTACCGGAACAACGACAGCAAAGACATTCCGCATCTACGAGGGCAAGTTTACAGGTTGATAGAAGTGGGAGTTCATTGAGTTCGCATCGGATTTCTTTGCCAAGGACTGTAAGCATTGACCTTGCGCGAAGTCGAAAAAGCGGTGATTCTCCTCTTACGCCTACCGCCGGACCAAAACTCGATAAAGGGAAAGGGAAAGCAGTAGAGGAAGAGCCTGTCACAAGTGTTGCTACGACATTCGAAAAGCTTACAGGAAGTGCTCCTGAAGGAAGACAACTTACCCCCACACCTGTTTCTGGCATCTCTTTCGATTTCAGTAAAGCAGATATGTCTACGGACCTCGAGCGCGGTCCAAATACCCTCAATCCATATAATATATCCGGCACATCCTCCATACCCCATGCAAACGACTCGAATACATCATTACCCGGCGGTATCGGTCCCGCATTATCATCTAATGGTACATCGATAGTAGGGGAAGAACCCGGCGAGGGTGATGATGTTGAAGAATGGGGTCCTCAACATCCATGCTTTCCACATATGAATGTGCACGTTCCACTCTCATCACCTTTATATACTACAACCCGTATAATACGCATTCGTCGCGATTGGATGGTGGAAGGAGATCTCGCGCCTACTTTTTCAAATTTATATCCTGAAATTCTGGATCCGGCTGGTGTTACCGAACAGGATTTTAGGGGTTTGATAGAGAGGATTAATGGTGAGTTGATACCGGCCTTCAATCCTTGGGTACCGAGAAATATTTTCGATGGAGTGATGGGATTGGTGACGGGTTGGATATGGGATGACTTGGGATGGACGGGTGTGAAATCGCGGTTAAATCGGGTAGAGATGTGGTTAGAGGAATGGAATCGGGATATGGAGTCCAGAGCCAAGGAACCAGGAACGGCTCCGAGAATCGTGAGCTTGAGGAGAACGGGTTACATGAACGTAAGTGTATCCCAACTATATTTTTTCCTACTTGCCTCAATATCCCAGCCATTCAATCTCAGCTATTCAAGAAATATCCCTTACTAACAAACAACCAATAATATATAGCTCGACATCCAAGTTCCCGACCCGGAAATCTCTTATCCAGCTACAATACCCGAATCGGATCGTTTAAATTCCGGTCTATCACAAAATACACATCTCACCGAACCTCCGCCAGACTCAGAAGTGCTAGCTACAATACCGAGTAGGAGTCTGAGGAGTAGTCATGGGGAAAGTATTTCTTAGGTGGTGGGATGTGGTGGGCTGGCGACTGGTGATGAGTGGTGGGTGGGTGTAATGTTATAAAGAGGAGGAGTGTATGGAAGGGAAGATGGAAGAGATGCAATTTATACCCCCTTTTTTCTTTCATTTTTATTGCGCAGGCGTTTTTGGGGTGGGGGAGAATTCACACAAGAGAAGAATAGTGGAACAATTTTGTGGCATAGTTGGGCGGGCGTTGCTTTTGCATTTATATATGTATTATGTATGGATGGATTGCAAGATCATATGTATATGTTAAGTTGAGTTGAGTTGAGTCTTTTTGGGGATGTTTTTTGATGGGGAGTGGGAGGGGGGAACGCTGGATGAGGGGGGTGGGGATGTTTTGGGGGAGAAGATAGGGAGAGGAAGATGAAGAGGGTAAGGGTGAAGAGGAGCCGGCTGATGAATTTCATGACATTGTCATGTTTGATGAGGATAGGATAGGATGGGTGATGATGAGGAAGGTAGGGTAGGATGGGTACAGGGAGGACGAAAGGAAAGAAAGTGAAGCTTGCTTGCTTGCTTACTTGCTAGCTTGCTACTTAATAGATAATTGTATTGTACATAGGTGCTGCTGCTAATGACGATGATGATGATTAATTGGAACGGGATTCAATTTATAATACCATATATTTCTAAATATACTCAGTAAGAACTGGCTAAAATAAAAGTTCACGTTATGAAACATGAAATATGATAAAGGTATTCGTTCATTCATTCATTCATTCAATCATTCCTGTTCACTTCAATCATGATATATAAACTTTTTTAAGTTTCTCCCGATCAACCACATCACCCGTCCTTAAATCCTTCAGTTTATCATCACTCAAACCGGCCTTTCGACTATGCTCTTCAAGCCGCTGTAATCCATACACACAACCGTTGGGAAATACAACAAGATCGCTCTCGACGTGACTCTTGGTATGTTGTGCATAAGGCACGTTTCGAGCAAGGTCATTGAGCTCGATGCTGCAGATGGGGCAGACGGAGGTGGTGGTTGAAGAGGAGGTGGGGGAGATGGAGGATGCGTGGGAGGAGTGACAGGTGGGGGTTTTGAGGGCGGAGAGGCCGGCTGATAGGGCGATGTGGAGGAGTGGTACTGAGGGGAGTCCTAATAAACTGTTGTGGGTTTCTGTGAATAGTTTGGCGAGCTCGGTCCAGCGGGTTGAACTGTATAGTTCCTGGGGATTTGTTAGGGATGTTAAGTCTTGTGAAGGGAAAATAACATACACTATAACTACTGGCTTGTATACCCGGAGGAAATGCCAGAAGCCCACAGGCTTGTTGTACTTCTTTTGGGTAGGTCTCTCGGGAAGGTAAAAGATACTTCTTCGCATGTGTAATCGACTCAACTAGCTTCACCTGATCTTGCGTTCTAACCAATTCGATATATTGCTGAAAGCGGAGCATGAACTCCAGATTACACTGAACAAAGTATCAGCATATATATGAAGTCTGCGACCTGGATCCTTACCTCCATCTTCCGGAGCTCTTTCTTGTTCTCCAAGCACCACGACAGAGCGTCGGCAACTTTGCCTTTGCATAGACTGTCTCTTATCTTACTCATTTGTACAAAGGTTTCCACATCCACCAGTTGGTTGATATTCTTCTCTCTCGCGAGAGCTGTCGCACTCTTCTTGTATCCATTTCGCAAAAGGTAGTCCACCAATAAACGATCCAGTCGTGTTCTGCTCCATGCTTCATATTTTACATCATCCAGACTCTTCATCTCATATAGGGAGCTCAAATGTTGTATTCGGTGGTAAGACTGTTGTTGGAGTCTGGTGTCCTCTTCTGCGCATGCTTGGAGCTTCCTCTTTAAACCTCGCATTCGAGCTAACATGGCGTCGACATTTTTGAGAACATCGTCCGGAGATGCGTTCGCATTGAGGGATGCATCTGCGGTCTCTCGGAGAGTGGCCTTTACACTTGTACTTTCCTTTTCGACGTTAAATTGAGCAACTTTGAAGTTCTTTCGTAGTAATTCGAGGGGGAGTCGGAGGAGAGGTTGATCCTATAATGCGATTAGCTGTAAGACCTATCGCCGGGAGCTTGGATGGTTACAAGAATGATGTGAGTATCAGGATTTAGCTTGGTAGTAATCAAATCAGCCATGTTGAATAAAGATTCGGATGTGCAATAATTTAGAGAAACGTTTATGTTGGAGAGGAAGTAGAGAAGGGGGAATGAAGGAGTATGGGATGGGATAGCTTGAATGAACCGAATCAGGTGTGGTGGGATGTCACAACCAATGAATGTCTATTCTATTCAAAGGATTGATTGGTATATGAGATGATATATCATAATGTAAACCAGGATAGATTCACACACAAATAGGTTTCGATTTATTTGTGTATATATGGACAGAAATGTAATTGATATTCTTCAATCCTTCAAATCATCAATACCCATCTACTTCTCGAGTAGTACTACCTAGGTACAGTACTCCGTAGGTAGTTGAAGCTTATCGGCTATCGTGTATGGCAGCCTTTCCCTATCATGTACGGCAGCTTCATCTCTTTTGATTCCTGAGGCAGCCTTTCCCTTATCCTCCCTAGCCATGTTACGGCAGTTTATCTAATCAAGTATGTAATCTTTTGAGTCTAGTTCATTTCTTTTAGCGTCACTTCAAAAAGTCTCCCCTCCCACTTTGTCCACATGATCACTTTCAATCCTCTTCAACTCGTGATCAGTAACACCCTCACATCATCTGACCCCCATCATCAATTTACAGAAGTTTATCTAATAAGAGTAAATCAATCTGTTTTAACGATGTCTATTAAAGTCTTTTGCTAATCATTTTATAGCTTTTGTCCTCTTTTTCCATTCAAAATTCGAGTGGTTGGGAGTTTGACAATATCAAAGAAGTCAAATCATCTTTACTCGTCGCATTCCCATTCTTCTAGGCCTCGGGCAAAAGAAAGGAAAAGGAAAAGTCACGAAAAGATAACCAAAATCAAAACAAAAACAAGAAACAAGAAACAAGAAACAAAAGCCAAAAAAAGGTATGCCTGAGATTTCATAATAATAAATCTTTTCAAAGTTCCACCATCGAAAGCCTCTCAGATCGATCTTCTTTTTTATTTTTAAATTCTGTGCCTGTCCGTCGCATCCATCCGTTACAAAGTTGGTTGTCAAAATAGAAGCGCCTCTGTACATTTTATGAGATGTTATCTTTTCGTGGAACCTCCTCAAGTCTTCTATTCCACGCGACAAGGATCGTTCGGACATTACCGTTGGTCAAAAACTTCTGCAATTCATAAGTTCTGTCACCAGATCCCAAACACAAAAAAAAAGATGTTTCCTCCCACGATTTTGATCACATCTTGCAGAGCAGAGAGAAGAGAAGACCAGAGAAGAGCAGAGCAGCAAGAATATCAATGTCATTCAATATCAATATCATATTATGACTACCTGCGAAAGTTCAACTATGAAAAACAATATTCTTGTTTACTCCCAACCCAAGTACAATAATACAATTGTTGTACTTCCTGCCAGCGAAAGCTTGATTCATTCATGATTTATCAATCGGGAGTCGCAACACTCGAGGGATCAGAGCATAACGACACAAAGTCAATTGATATCTCTTTTTTCTATCACTAAATTGTTGATTGAAGTACTATGTGATAGTTTATCTGCAATGACACGTGCTGACCTTGTAGGTACTACTCCGAAGGACACAGAAACGTTCGTTTCGAAGATCACGGCAACGAACTACTGCAGCTGAGCGCTTCAAAGTATCAGAGCGAGTCACCGATACGTCTCCATTGCTTCCGTAGCAGCCGTCCCATCTGCACTAGAAGAAGACTGCCGTTGCACCTGTGCCAACCTCGGTAGACACGTCATTAAATCGCGAAAGATTCAACTTCAGCCTTAAATCTATCTACCAACCCCTCGAGGTCATCTGCGCCTTACGATTGTTGATTTCTCAATCCCCCACAAATCATTGTGCAAGGCTCGTCACGAGAGCACTATATTATCGCAATGGCAGATATGGACCTTGAACATTCAGGATTGCAGGAAGTAGCAAATGCTATGCGGGAAGAGAATGCTAATATGAGCAACACTGCACAAAAGCGGAAGCGGGACTCCGAATCAGCTGATGACACGAGGCGTCTTAACAATAAGCGTGTTTCCCCGAACTCTGGCAATGACTCCGGTGACCAATCGTTGGTCAATCAGCAGATCGGAGATGTAGAAGCCCTGCAAAACTATGCCAACCTTCAACATAACCAACAAATTCATCCCGACCATCAAAACGGTGCCGCAGATCATGCCAACGCCACTTCTACTGCCGCTGCGGCACTTGCTGGTATCTATCCAACCATGACGATTCCACAGCCAACGGACGTCTCTTTTGCTTCTCAAGCATCTGAGAACGATCGCCATCAAGATTCGTCTTTCATGGATAACAGCCAGCAAGCCGACAACAGCTTCATGGACAATTCGCAACAGCAGCATCAAAATCAAGGTCGAGGTTCTGGTTCAAAGCCTGTGGTGGGATCTGATGAATGGCATAAAGTCCGAAAGGATAACCACAAAGAAGGTGATTCTCACTCTATATATATTCCACATTTGATCTTCTCATGCTGACTGATTTTTAGTTGAGAGACGTCGTCGGGAAACCATCAATGAAGGCATCAATGAGCTAGCAAAGATTGTACCTGGATGTGAGAAAAACAAAGGATCAATTTTACAAAGAGCTGTTCAGTTTATTACTCAACTCAAGGAGAACGAAACCCAAAACATTGAAAAGTGGACACTTGAGAAGCTACTCACGGAGCAGGCCATTGCAGAACTCAGTGCAAGCAATGACAAATTGAAGACTGAATGTGAGAGGGCATGGCGTGAGGTAGAGACATGGAAGAAGACATGTCAAAGTGCTGGTTTGGCACCCAAGAAGGAAGATGCTGGCTCTTCAGAGAACTAGATGATGGAGTCTTGAGAATGTTGGGCGGCCTTCTCCTGCATTGTTGGTCACAACTGCGATAAGATGATACCCTTTACAGACAATGTTGTCGAGCCTTTGTGTATCGACTTATCACTTTTCATTCTTTCTCATTGGAGAACTAGGGACTTTTGGAGATTGTCGGGTAGCTTTTGCTTTATGGTCTCTCCTGTTTCTGACAGGAATGGTGGAGGATTGTCCTAGACCAAACATTCAGGGGGTTTTTTCCTTAATTTTGCTTAAGGCGTTTGAGATAATTTCTTTATCAAGCTTCTTGTCCGATAGCCAATTGCACCTCTTTTATTTTTCAAATATGGTTTCTGCAGATAGAAAGCTATTTGGTACAGTACTTAGGTACATATTGTTGCCCCACTACAATACCTAAGACCCCTGAAGGGCTTCAGGGTCAAGATCATGATGCATGCGGGAGAGCTTCTAGCTTGAAGAACTCTCATGATTTGCATGTTAATCTGTCTGCCCTGGATATCTACAATTAATAGTACATAACAGAATAACTCGAGTACAATAAGAAATTTAAAGAAATGTTTTCTTTTAGACTTTCTCATAAATTGATCTTAGTTTGTTTGACAGTCAAAGATTCAAAGGGTGACTGACTGATTTTGCCGAATTATGAGAGTTCTACGAGTATACTATACTTTTGTATAGAAATAGCTTACTGGTGATAGGTAGTCAGTCAAAACCTAATGACGTCTGAGCATCAAGGATAAAAATTATACTTAAATAACCTATTCTAACATCAATCAATAGAATCAAGAGCCAATACCTAACCTTGGATATATTAGTAGTAATCAATCAATTCATCCAGAGGTTAATATATTAAAATATATTAAACATATTATCAAAGTGATTTATGATCTTTTGTTAATTGAGGTGTATACATTATTTTCCAGATATTTTTCTGTTGCTTTGTAAGGGAATCGAATCTCACAATCTCACCCATCATAATAATTTAAATCCCGTATTTAGTGCAGTTTGTCGGTGTCGGTCCCATACAATCAGACAAAACCCGTCCAACCTCTGCCACACTTCAATCATTGATTGTGTTACAGAACGAATGAATTATTCTTCCATACACCAATATTGTCAGTTCTGAAATCTCTATCGAAGGAGGGCTTCAGTACACAAAGTATCACATATCGGCCATGGTCTTTAGCTCACCGCAGAGCATCCTCAAGACAGGCTCCTTCTCTGGCTTCCACGAATTTCAGGGTCAACTTGGTAGTGGATATCTCACTGCGGATAAATCAAGATCACAGCCATTATGCGGTAACAAGGAGGGATGGGGTCCTTTGAGTCCTCATCGATATGACTTTACGCCGTGTTTTATGGATGTTTGGGTGAGCTCTGTGGCGGCTTTTGGAATATTGGGAGGTGCTATAGCCATATGGTGGCTTTTGAGAAAGAAGACGCAGGCTGAGGTCAAAAAAGATTGGCACTTCTGGCTCAAGCAGGTATGGCTTTCTTCTCGTTGTTCTGCGAGTTCAGGGAAACGAAATGGTTGGAAAAGCTGACGCGCGCTCAATAGGCCATCATTATAGGAATCGCAACCACAGTCACAGTGCAACTCGTTATACAAATACTTGCCTATCCTGATGTGTGGGCGGGCGATTTTCGATTTTGGACCAGTCTTCTACAAATCGCATCCCTTGGTGTTGTGTTTAGCATACAATGGCTCGAGCATACCCGATTGCGGAATCCAAACGGCGTTGTACTCTTTTACTGGCTCTTTCTCAACATCGCATACGGAGTTAAGCTACGATCATTGATATCCCAACAAATATACCACGAGCATCTTCCATACTTTATTGCATATTGTGTTAGCCTTGGGTTATCGTTGATTGAATTTGGCTTGGAGTGGCTTGTGCCAAAGAAACAAAGTGTATATTCGGCATTGGAGGATGAAGACGAATGTCCTATCGAGTATGCTACCGTGTTTTCGATCCTCACGTTCGGTTGGATGACTCCTATGATGAAGCACGGCTACAAAAAATATTTGACAGAGGATGATCTATGGAACTTGGCCAAAAGGGACACCACGAAGTCATGCAGCGAGACATTCCAGGACGCTTGGGAATATGAAATTGAACATAAGAAGAACCCGTCTCTTTGGATCGCCATCTTTAGATCTTTTAGTGGACCATATTTCCGCGGCGCTCTTTTCAAGACAGTCAGTGACTCGCTCGCCTTTGTACAGCCACAGCTTTTGAAGCTGTTGATCGTATGGGTCAAGTCATATTCGAGCGATGAACCCCAGCCTGTAATTCGAGGAGCAGCGATAGCTCTGGCCATGTTCTCTGTTTCTTTGGGACAAACTATGGCTCTGCATCAATACTTCCAGAGAGCGTTCGAAACTGGTATGCGTATCAAGACTGCCTTAACGGCAGCAATCTACGGAAAGTCACTTAAGCTATCGAACGAAGGAAGAGCTAGCAAATCTACTGGAGATATTGTCAACTATATGGCTGTTGACACTCAAAGATTACAAGACCTTACCCAATACGGGCAACAATTGTGGTCTGCTCCATATCAGATCATTCTCTGCATGATATCCTTATATCAACTAGTCGGATTGTCGATGCTGGCTGGTGTTGCCGCCATGATTATAATGATTCCCATCAACGGTATAATCGCTCGTCTAATGAAAAAGTTACAACAAGAGCAGATGAAAAACAAGGATTCTCGAACAAGATTGATTGCGGAAATCATCAACAATATGAAGAGCATCAAGCTTTATGCTTGGAGTTCCGCCTTCATGGCTAAGTTGAACGTTGTAAGAAACGACCAGGAACTGAAAACTCTACGAAAGATTGGTGCTGCTCAATCAGTTGCCAATTTTACCTGGTCTACTACGCCATTCTTGGTTTCTTGTTCGACATTCGCTGTCTTCGTGCTGACCACTGACACTCCACTAACCACAGATATCGTTTTTCCTACCTTGACGTTACTCAATCTCTTGACATTCCCACTGGCAATACTTCCAATGGTCATTACCTCCATTATTGAGGCTTCCGTCGCCGTTAAGCGCCTGACGTCTTTCTTCACAGCCGAAGAGCTACAGCCTGATGCTGTCATTTTGAAGGATGCCATTGAGGAAGATGGCGAAGAGTCTCTCACGATTCGAGATGCATCTTTTTCATGGGACAGAAACTCTGATCGCAATGTCTTGCAAGACATTCACTTTTCTGCACATAAAGGGGAGCTTACTTGTGTTGTGGGTCGTGTTGGAGCGGGAAAGTCATCTTTTCTACAAGCACTTCTTGGCGATCTATGGAAAGTAAAGGGACAGGTCGTGGTTCATGGGAAAACAGCTTATGTAGCACAGCAGTCATGGGTGATGAACGCCAGTGTCAAGGAAAATATCCTCTTTGGCCACCGTTTTGACCCTAACTTTTACGAGAAGACTGTTGCGGCCTGTGCACTTACGGAAGATTTTGCTCAATTGCCAGATGGTGATGAAACCGAAGTAGGAGAGCGTGGCATCTCCTTAAGTGGAGGCCAAAAAGCACGACTGACTTTGGCCAGAGCGGTTTACGCTAGAGCTGATGTTTATCTACTTGACGATTGTTTATCCGCAGTTGATGCGCACGTTGGCAGGCATTTGATCGATAATGTTTTTGGTCCAACTGGGTTACTCAGTGGAAAGACTAGAATTCTTGCTACAAATTCCATTCCGGTTCTTAAAGAGGCAAATCTCATTTGCTTGATTCGAGATACCAGAATCATTGAGCGCGGTACATATGACCAGGCCATTGCTAGAAGAGGGGAAATTGCAAACCTGATCAACACATCCGAGAACAAGGATGTGTCCACAGATTCTGAAACTACTGAGACTAGCGATTCATCAACCATACTTGAATTTGACCAGCCTGGCGAGGAGGAAGAAAAGGACGAGGCCGAAGAAGCGCAAGAACATCTAACACAATTTCAATCTATTAGACCTGGAGGATCAGGCGTCAAAAAGAGGAAGGAAAGCTCTAATACCCTAAGACGTGCCAGCACAGTCAGTTTCAGAGGCCCCCGAGGTAAACTTCGTGATGAAGAAGAACCTTCGAAAACCAAGCAAGGCAAGGAACATTCTGAACAAGGAAAGGTCAAATGGGATGGTAGGCAAACACGAAATCCTAATGATGGCGAGATACTGACATTAATTAGTGTACGCTGAATATGCTAAGACTAGTAATCTTGCAGCAGTCTTGATTTACTTGGCCATGCTAGTTGGTGCACAAACGGCACAAATCAGTTGGTACCCCTCGTGCAGCCTACACCTGACTTTGCTTTTTACTAATCCTTCACAGGCGGTAGCGTATGGCTCAAAAATTGGGCTGAGGCTAACGACAAACATGGTGTCAACCTGAATGTTGGCAAGTATATTGGTGTATACTTTGCGTTTGGCATTGGATCTGCCGCTCTCGTGGTTGTCCAAACCTTGATCTTGTGGATCTTCTGTTCTATCGAGGTAAGAGTTCCCGGTCGGGCAGCGGGTTCTTGCATTATGCAGAAGCAGCCACGGAAGCTAATCTATCACCCGCTCAGGCTTCGAGGAAACTTCACGAACGAATGGCTTTTGCCATTTTCCGATCCCCAATGTCCTTTTTCGAAACTACTCCTGCTGGTCGAATTCTTAATCGCTTCTCAAGGTAAGTTGTCGGCAATACTTTTTCTTGAATTTCAATCTCTTCGTCGTATTCAGAATATTGGTGGTTGGCGCGACCTGTCAGCACCTCTCTTTGAGAGTATTTTCCCGTCTCTGATGGCGGGGATGTGCTGTGCTGGTTGCCTCACACCCCGCTTTACTCAGCATGCTGCATATGCGGTTCGATCCATATCCAGACTTCAATTTGTTTGTTCGAATGCTGTGTTACATCTATACCCGAGATCGGACCCTTCCAGACTAGAAGCTAACGAGTGCAAACTTAGTGATGTTTATCGGATAGATGAAGTAACTATAAAATTTAATCCTGCATTTTGACACGTTCTAATCCGTATCAGGTACTTGCGAGGACTTTCAATATGCTGTTCGTCAACACTGCACGGGCATTGTTTACCCTTGTCGTCATTTCCGTCGCTACCCCGGCCTTTATCGCTATGATCATTCCGTTGTCAGGCGTGTATTACTGGGTGCAGCGCTATTATCTCCGCACTTCTCGTGAGCTGAAGCGCTTGGATAGTGTCAGCCGAAGTCCAATTTACGCCCACTTCCAGGAGTCCCTTGGAGGCATCGGTACCATCCGAGCTTATCGGTAAGAAAACTTGACAGATGTTCCCGTTCGCCTAATAATCCACCTACTCGGTTCCTAAGTTCTGAGACTTCGGAAACAGAGATTATTAGAGATACTAATTCGTCCGTGCTTCAGTCAGCAGAAACGATTCACACAGGAAAATGAATGGAGAGTAGACGCTAATCTGAGAGCTTACTTCCCATCCATCAATGCTAACCGGTACGTCGTGCAATTTTCTACTCAACACAAGCTTTGTGGACAAGCACACGTGATCGGCGATCACCTAGAAGTGAAACCTGTTCCTTGTGGATCGGATCACTCAGGCACAGACCAATTGCTCGGTATTTGAGAATATTTGGAACATTACATTGAACTGACATCTTTGATGCGCAGATGGCTTGCCGTGAGACTCGAATTCCTCGGCTCCCTCATCATCTTAGCCGCCGTCAGCTTCTCCGTCGTGAGTGTAAGTACTGGAGGAGGCTTGACTTCCGGTTTTGTCGGACTGGCGATATCATATGCTCTTCAAATCACACAATCCTTGAATTGGATTGTTCGTCAAACCGTTGAAGTGGAAACAAACATCGTGTCCGTTGAACGTGTTCTCGAGTATGCTCGATTGCCGAGCGAAGCTCCAGAAGTGATCCACAGACATCGTCCACCGATCAGTTGGCCTGCCTCGGGTGGAGTAAACTTCAATAACTACAGCACGCGATACCGCGAAGGCTTAGACCTCGTGCTAAAAAATATCACTCTCGACATTAAGCCACACGAAAAGATTGGAGTCGTTGGTCGGACGGGTGCAGGAAAGTCTAGTTTGACATTAGCTCTATTTCGAATCATCGAGCCGAGCGGGGGTAATATCAGCATTGATGCATTGAACACGTCAACAATAGGGCTACTCGACTTGAGACGCCGACTGGCGATCATACCCCAAGATGCGGCTCTGTTCGAAGGAACAATCCGTGATAATCTTGATCCAGGTCATGTACATGATGATACAGAGTTGTGGAGCGTACTAGGTAAGTGCAACACTAGACGAAGATACTCGGCGTTGCTTGTGGGCTATGAGTGATCATATAACGCAAGCAGCGTGTGATACCAATATCTTAGCTAACCAATACTCTCAGAACATGCAAGGCTAAAAGATCACGTCTCGACTATGAATGGTGGTTTGGAAGCCAAAATTCAAGAAGGGTTCGTAACACATTTTCCTTATCATAAGCTGAACCATTTTCCGCCTGTTTCCAATATTCATTTCGTCAATTTCGCCCTACCTTTCACCACATCACTGCCCAACGTCGCAAACAATAACCATCATATGCCATCATTTGCGTTGTCCTTCAATCTTGATTTTGCGATTTCTTATTCCTCGCTCAGACATTCCCCTTTTGCACACATCCCTTCATTTTCCAAAATCTCACTGAAATTACTACCACCACCACCATCATCAGCAACACAAGAAATCACACATCTCCCCAGCCTCCTGTTTTGAAAGGGAAAATAAGCTAACCAAGTTTCTCCGGTATAGTGGATCCAATCTTTCCCAAGGCCAACGACAACTCGTCTCCCTCGCACGAGCACTCCTCACACCATCCAATATCTTGGTCCTAGACGAAGCCACAGCAGCGGTCGATGTGGAAACGGATGCCCTTTTGCAGACGACACTAAGGAGCTCATTGTTTTCTAAACGCACGATTATCACGATTGCGCATCGCATTAATACGATTTTGGATAGTGATCGCATTGTAGTGTTGGAACAAGGGCAGGTGAAGGAATTTGATAGTCCAAGGAGATTGATGGAGAAGAGGGGCCTGTTTTGGAAGTTGGTGAGAGAGGCGGGGTTGGAGGGGAGTGTAAGGTGAGGTGGATGAGATGACTTGGGTGGGGTAGAGGGTGAGAGAGGGAAGGGGGACGGGGGAGGGGGGAGGGGGGAGGGGTGAGGGGATAAGAGGGATGGGATGGGATGGATGGGGAATCTTGAACCGCTGATAAGGGAGGGCAAGGAAAAGGTGCATGCCTTGGCATGCTTAATTAAATTGCATTTACTGAAGTTCTGGGCATGCATATGCATTGTGTTATTTGTTTCGGTTCATGGATGGACGGGAAATTCGGGTAGGATGAGATAGAATTTTAGCGGGTGGGCGGGGATGGGATAGGAGGGTTGGGAGGGAAAAGAAAATTGTAAACTGTAAATTGTGAATTGATGAAAAGGGGAGTTCAGTTTGGGGAGGATGATAGGAAGGAGAATTTAGGCGAGTGAGTGGGTAGATAGTGGTGGACGGTGATGGAGGGTGTGCTGGTGTGCTTTTGTGCTTTTGTATATGTATAAATGTTATATTATGTTATATGGTTAATGGTTGGATCGAGAGTTGATTTCTTTTTTCTTTTTTATGAGAATTTGTGATTGATGAGGGTGAGGGTGAGAGTGAGAGTGAGGTGAAATTCTTTGGGATTGGGGTTGGGGATTGGGGGTTGGGGGTTGGGGGTTGGGATTGCGGATTGAATGGGTGAAGAGAGGGATGGATGGTAGTATGGATAAGATGGATGAGATGGGTGGGGATGGGAATGGGAATGAATGGATGGATGAGAATGGGAATGGGAATGGGAATGGGAATGGGAATGGGAATGGGAATGGGAATGGGAATGGGAATGGGAATGGGAATGGGAATGGGAATGGGAATGGGAATGGGAATGGGAATGGGAATGGGAATGGGAATGGATGAATGGATGTGAGAGGATTGCAGAGGGAGAGGAATCGAGAGGGAGAGGGGAGGAAGACAGGAGGGGAAAGTAGGAAAGGGGAGTTAGTGGGTTATTGGGCTAGGATTGAATTAGAGGATAGGGGATAGGGGATAGATGATTCCTCTTCCTCTTCCTCTTCTTTGTCCTTTTCCTTTTCCTCTTCCTCTTAACCCCCCTTATTTTATAATATACTCGAGCATATCTTTAACCTAAATCTCTATATCTCTATCTAAATCTCAATAGAAAACGAAAATGTAATCTTATTTATTATCTTCTTAGATCATGATGGAAAGTTTAAAATATATTATTTGTTATCTATCTATGTATGAGTATGTATGAGTAGATTATAGATGTGGATTCTAGATTATAGGGAAGCGTGAAGTGTGAAGTGTGGAGTGTGAAGTGTGAAGTGTGAAGTATGATAGGAGTTGGAGTTTGGAGTTGGAGTTCGGGGGGGAAGGGAAGGGGTAAGAGGGAAGGGGAAAGGAAGAGAATGGAGGGAGTGAGGTAGGAACAGGGAGGAAATCCAGCAGTATTAGATTTAGGGATGGTGAGGGTGAGGGTGATGAGGGTGAAGCGGTATATATACAATATACATGGTAATGATTTAATAGGTACGGTAGCTGCACGCTAAAGCTTAGATTAATAGATATATATATATATATATATATGTACCGGTATGTGGGGTTTGGGAGGGGGGCTTAGGGGGATGGGGAATATACTAGATATTGGATATTGGAGGATGGAGGGTGGAGGTTAGAGGTTAGGAAATGTATACGTAATAAGCGAGCGATGATATGATGTGATATGATATGATTTTGACGAGAAAGGTATGGAATATGATGTGTTGTGTGTGATGTAATTCGATGATGAATGATTAGTAGTATGGAAGTTGAGCTGAGATGGAATGGGATGGAATGGAATGGGATGGAATGGAATGGCATGGGATAGGATTCAGAGTTCTGGTTTGGTTTAACTTGGGACTTTCAGGTAGAGGTGGATGGTGCATTTGAATAACTGATTATTAGTTATTGACTATTTACTATTGACTAACTACTCGAGAGTAATAATAAGGAATATTTACTCGTATTGATGAGGGTAAGAGAATAGAATACGAGAAGGAGAAGGAGAAGGAGATAGATAGAATCACTTATTTGGGAATAATATACTTATACTCGAGTACTGAAAAGAAAGGAAGATGGAATGGGATGGAATAAGATGAGATGGAATAAGATGAGATGGGATAAGATGGGATATAGAAAATAGAAATAAGTGTGTTAATTTGTGTGGGAGGATCTTATTGAGTCTCATTCACTTGATTTGGGGGGTTTTTTTTGGATGTTTTGATTATAGAATTTGAGTAGATGGAATATTAAGGTTGGTGGGATTGTGTGGGATGGGATATAGAATATAGGATGTATAATGGGAATGGGAATGGAAAGAGTAAGTTTAAATTTAAGTTTGTGAGTGAATTTGGACTTAGACTTGGACTGGGGCTTAGTTGGAGAAACATGGGTAATAGAGATTTGAAGTACAATTGCTATGCGTCAAGTCTGAAGTTTAAGTTTTGGGTAGGAGAAAATGGATTGCGGATATGGATATGGATATGGATATGGAGATAGAGAGAGAGATAGAGAGTGAGTATTATTTTATAGCGAGAGATTGCGGATGAAAAGGTATGGTGAAAGGTATAATAGAAAAGCATGAAAGAGAAACCTGTGGTAAGAATTGGGCGAGAGTTTTGGGATAGGATAGGATAGAGAACTGTGGAAAGATTCAGGGGTAGGGTATATAGTATCTTTAACATGGGTTTTCTCAGAGAGCAGTGGATTCTAATCAATTCATTGAATTTTATGAGTGTAGTTTGTAAGTACAGTAGGAACTCAAGCTCACTGCGACTTGAAATTTTCAATATTGATGAGATGTAATAAAATTGATAATGAACGAACCTGTCAGTCGTGATGTTCTCTTCAAAATCTAAAGGTCGATTAGAGCACGGGTTATGTGGTTCGTGTTCCGTTGTATGGATATTATTGGAAGGATTCGTCTCCGTTACTTCATGATGATGATTTACAATTCTGGACACTTAAAATCTTGATTTAAATGCTATTTAGATTCTCTGATAGAGTAACACCCACCCACAACACCACACCCGCCAAATCCTTCCCATGAACCAATAATCTCAACGTCCATTAGAAAAAATTCAACGAACACGTTGCACCATACCAATGACTCGAGCATCGAATGTAAAATAAGCTAATAACCCCATGTAACACGACATGAAGGACGGTTGGGCACAAACTCAGGGCCGCGATAGGAAGCGGAGCATCCTCCGTTAGATTTCTGAAATGGGTGCACGAAGATGTGGTGAAGCTTTCGTGTTGGGGTGGACGACGGATGGTTTGGATGGCGGGGTAGTCCGAGCGTATGCATGGTTTGTGCAGGGTGAGTGTTGTGGAACGTTAGGTTGTGAGATGTGTGGTACTGGTGGTGAGTGAGAGTAGATTGGGGGCTAAACTGTTGTTCGGGGAGGCGGCGATTGAGAAGCGCAGAGGTATGTGTGTGTATGATGTGGATGGATGTGTGGACGTCGTGTATGTGTGGGTGTGATGCGAATGCAAATGCGGTGGTGTGCTGGGCTGAAGAATTCCAATTATCGAGACACAAATAGGCAGCACGAACGAGGAATGGAGTCAATAGACGAGCGAGGCACTGTGAACGCGGAGCTTTCTCCTAAATCTAGATCTGAAAGGCTGAAAGGAATAAAGAGGTCTTGGCCTATGGGAAAATTTACGGCGATGATGAAGTAAGTGGCGTTGCGATACCTGGCGACGTTTGGTGAAGATTGTTCTACCAGTGATCAATGATTAGATTAGATGTGAGAACGTGGCTGATGGAAAGGCTATTGGGAATCTATGGCTGGACATTAGGTCAATTCGGACCGTGTGCTTTTGCTATGATGCAGTGGTTGCCGTTGCAGAGATGAAATTAAGGTACAGTGGATGAACAGTGGAGGCTGTGTATAGGGGATGTAGTGATGGGATAAAATACGACGTGCGTGATGTGCTAACCAAAAGTATTCTGCAAGAGGTTCGGCACTGAGTAGAGGTCTGGGGAAGAAACATGGAGAAGAAAATGGGGTGGTACAACTTATCTACAAGGTTAGAGAGACTGGGCGTATGTATCTGTAATCCGTAATCTCCAACCGGGGATGCTGTACCCCGGAAGACAGGATAAAAACTTGAAAGGGAAATGGAAGGATCAGCCCATTCTAGCAGAAAGACGTAATGATGGTAACATATAGTTTACAAGAATAAAAAACCTTAATCGAAAGAAGATTTTCAGGGTATTCATGGAATGCAGATGCGGAGATTTCGAGTACACCTTGCTTGGTTTGTGTTCTTCGAGGTTCTGTACCTCCGGGATAATGGTGCTTTGCATTGAAGACCCGCGTTCAACGAACGATGCAAAGCACGGACGGACGGGCGGGCTGAATTTGAGGAGGTCATGAGCTAAGAATGATGAGAAAGGCACAATGGCGTTTCTCGAAAGTTTGGTTAGGTGTACCACGAGGCTGGAATGAGAACGTTTGGATGGGTGAACTCTTGTATAGTACAGCAAGTATTGTGAGGCATTTTCTCCTTTCTTCACGGAAAGATGCCATTTAGGATTCTCGGATGCTGTGTGTTCTCTGTTGAGTTCCATAGTTTGTTGTGTGAAGTACTTTCAATGCCGCAAGAACCGATGTGGTGCAAAGAGGCACAGACGAGGTACATTCCATAGAAATCGAGCAGAAAACGTGGGAAATACTTTTGTGAGACTAGATCGTTGTATGACATGATTGATGGAGTGTGAGCCGGTCCCGCGCGTGAATTGGCTTTAGGGCGGCCTTGAGATTTCGGTGTGGTCACACAGGTTGGACGATAGAAAACTCGAAAAGGTGTATTTGAAGCTCAATCAAAGATTGAAGATTGGTAAAGGTGACATCTTGTGATGTGATGATGTGGTGATGTGCAAATTAAATATGGTTGATCTGATATGCATGGTTCATTGGATACCAATGTAGATAAGAAAGGTCTAATGAAGGATTCGAAGGCGTTTGTGTAACATATGGTTGGCACAAGTGCTTGGGTGCGGTAAGAACCCAGAGCGGGTAAGGATTATCTGACTTGTACATAGACGCATGTGATTGAAAGTAACAATATAGTAGCGCTTACAGCAACAATGAACAACACATGTACAGTCCGAGGCATTGATTGAAAATATACTAATATAGTAGCGCTTACAACAGTAATGAACAACACATGTACGATACAAGGCATTGATAAGGTGTTTTCCCCCGCTTGAGGTTAGCTCCGAGATTTTATACGAGTGCTTCTTCATGACCGAGTGCTCTTTCACAGGAATTATGACATCATGAACAACTTCAAAGATATCTGTGAGTATTAGCTTTAGTGCCTTTGAGTAACTTATGCTTTGGATGTATGCAAGGAACAGATGGGGAGGAGATAATTCAATTATTGTTATGCAACGTTCTCTTTCTTGAGTCTGAAAGCTTGTGGTGGGACAAAACATTATTTCTGTTGGAATTGCTGTTGGTACGAGAGCAAGCTTACATAGGAGAGTGGCTTTGGCGGGGCTTGAAGACGTTGATGAGCAGTGTGAGTACTATTAGAAGAAGTGAGCCCCAATCATCTTGCGCTCATGACCAAGCAATAGATGGAAACATGAGTAGATGTTTAGTCGGTTGGTATGATAAGACAGCCATAGGAATATCACGAAGAGTCTAAATACTATGAGTTGACTTCAAAGTCATAGTTTGACGAAGCTGCGTCTTACAGTATGTAACTGTTAAATGGCATATTTATCTCAGGTATTTCATTTGATCTCCGTAGGGGGAAAATACTGTAAAATGATACCACAAGACTTTAAAGCCTGGCAAGCGACTATAAAAAACATACTCGAGATTTCATAACTCTCTTTGCCACAATGCTGATAAATATGTCTGTACTGGGTTGCCATGCACTGATAAGCAAATGGCAGAGTGCACGATGTTTTACGAGGAATTCCAAAAGCTGAATCACTTGCAAGCTTCATAAGGCCTCTATGCAAAGAGCTTTGAGGTGTGATGACCTGTTGTCAAATGTGTCGTGACAATCTAGCTCGGCCAGTTTGGATAGAACGAGCACTACTCTGTTCCTGCCAACCATCCTTTTATCTCCGTGGTGATTGATGGAAACTTCAAATTGAGGCATGGTGCAGGATTAATCGTGCGATGTCCCTCCTGCAGTCAACATGTTACCACTTTCACCGCTTCCCTAAATGCATGCTCGGTCGGAACCTGATGCAACCCACCAGGTTATTCTCCGATAGATAAACCTTTCGATAGCGATCATCCGAAGTATGCTCTCGAACCTTCACGTCGATCGTGATGTGATTCGGTACTGTTTGATTCATACCGGCTTGATACTCGAGGAAACCGGCAGGCTTTCCTCCGAGTACGTCGGCTAGTATGGGAGACGACGTCGGACGAAGTGCATCATGCTATGCAAGACTTGCTGTGGGCGGATGCTTCCAGTCGAATATTAGAATCTAAACCAATGATGAGAGTACTTGCCAAAAAACAGGATTCGGGTAGATCAGACGATCTCCGTAGATTATAAGTCCAGCTTTTGGACCCTTGAGTCGGTCATTGGCTACAATCTACCGTTTCTTATGTTGTACGATCTGAAACTTGGGTTACACAAGAGCGATGCGCAAACAAAGAGAAGCAAAGGAAAAATAAAGAGAGGGGAAATAAAAGAAAAGAAAAAAAAGAAATTCCAATATTTCGGATGAACCCGTGAGGTGCCAATAAAAAGCTGAAAATCTTGATACTAGAACACTTGAGCTTCATAATTGTAAGATCAGCCAGTTGATCAGTCATTCTATTATAGAATCAGTATTGTCATTCGTCTTATTCCAACAGTTAATTGTCGCTCTCCAACGATTGTAGATGTTGCCATATTGGATGTTAGTTAAGTCGATTTCGCTTTTGTTAGATGATATTCACCCCGCACCGCACCGCATGATAAACCTAGGTTCAGATACCCATAGAGACCCGGAGCAATCTGCATCGGGGTTAGAATTGTATTTACTATCTGAGTACCAATCAATCAATGTATTACAGTACCAAAGACCAAAATGTTGAGGTTTGACATTATGCTGCAATAATACAATTTGATAGTGATAATTGGATAAATATAGAAAAGTTAGAAAAGATAAAAGAATGTAAGAACTACTAGCTAGGTACTAGGTACTAGGTAGGTAACTAGGGTCTAGACTCTAGTTGAGTAGTTAATTTGACAAGCACGGACCTTCTACCTTAGCGCGAGCTCAATTATCACTTCAATCAAGAACCTCCTAGCTAGCTAGACCTCCTTTCGTTCAACTCAATCATATATACAATAACACCACCCATACATCACTCATCTTGTCCATTCTCCTAATTAGGTCGATACTACCTAACTAGCATTTACCTACGATCCAATTACACCATATACTTCAATCAGATTCTACCATCTATACCTATTAGGGCTATGCATACGAGACAAAGACTATATATATTCTTCATGATAACACCGAGAAAAGCCACATACATACTCGAGTACTTCCTTTTTTTTCGCCTTTCACCGCAATCTAACCCGTCTCACCCTGTTTGCCTTTCCCGCCATATGTGCCTCGGCCCTCACTTCTTCGAATCCATGCTTTCAATAAAGGACTCTTCGCCTGGCATCAGTTCTAGACTTTATATTCGAAGGGTCGTTGATGATCCTCCCCCACCATTTCCCCACGTTTTTAATGATATTCTTCGACTTGACCTGGGCCAGAATCATAATATTTTTATTTTCCAAGACAATTACTTCCCTGTGTCACCAAAAAATCCCCCTGCTCTATAGCATCAAAACATAAATCACGAAATCGAAAGCAGCACAGTACAGTAAGTAGCCCACAAACACAATCATACAAACAACAGCTGCACTTCTGCATCTTCACAAACTATGCAAAGTGTACTTGTTACTGACTGCATTACAACATCAACATTTTCTTGTCGTCTAGTTCGAGCCTTCGAGGTTATTTACCCATTATGTCATAGTAGGGAAATACTCTGTAGTCTTTGGATACGGTACAGCCTATCATAATGAGTACAGACATTGCATCGTGTCGTATTACGGCCTCGCTTCAGTTAACACATTAACCCAGCGCCCAAGCCGAGTAAATACACATGACGGCAAGGCAACCTTCAAGGATTATTTGAAACCCCCCAGGAACCGTTATGTGGTATATTCTCATCCCTTGCTGGGTCTCTCATAGTGGCGGTCCATGTGTCTGCAACAAGAACATGGATAACATGGCTAACATAGATTTCCATCAATCATAAAGTCAATGTTTTTTCCAAAGGCTTTTAAAGCTGTACCCAACGATCTGGGTGCTCTGCGATAAAATCCTCTTGGGAAAATTGTGGCACGCTGCTTAAAGAATCTGGCTAATATTAATATTCCCAATATTGGCCAGGATCAATATTCAAAATAATGCAAAATGGTAAATGGTAAAATGGTAACACGACCTTTAATATTCAATTCAACGAACCACTGAACAATCAAAGCAAGCCCAGATGCATAGGAGCACAACCGTGAACCATAACATATTGAACAGCGCATCGAATTTATTTCAGACCTTCGGTTAAGCCTAGAGTCCTACAACAAGCGACTGAGAGGCTTTTTGTCATACTACCCCCTCAACTATTATCTCCTTCATGCAGCCTTTTGCCGCACACTGCCTATGGAATTTACTCGATGGCCATTCTTATCTTAAAGCACATCTTTCATTCCTTTTTCTTTTACTTCTCCCCACTTCATACTTCATATCATTTTACACAGAGTTGTGGATCGACATTTATCACTAATCTTTATGTGATGAGATTATATCTCCACTGATTCACGAGTCTCATCTACTACTGGTCTCACTTGTCATCTCAAAGCAGAATCTCCCGTGCGAATCGTCCCATTGGTTCGAATATCAAACGGTGGAGGAAAGACCTAAAAAAGACCCTGAAATCAAGAAACTACTACAAGGCTCCTACAGTCGATCAAGCAAAAACTACTGCCGGTTTCCGAACAATATTAGAGGCTGGTGTCTCAAATCCGCTTGGACGTACAGCTTGACCTTTGATATATCGACCTCTTAATTGGATATAGTGAGATAAAAACATTCCTCACCCGGCCAAAAGGAAGACTCTTCAGCACTTCCATTTCTTTTGATACAACACTTCATATATTACGCTACTTTGTTATCAACTCACGAGTAATTTCGGCCCCAAATTCCGATAATCGGTCTGTACGGCTTCGTATCGGCAAGGGAGATAATTAATCGGCACACTGGTCAAATAGTTACTCTTGGTCTCATGCTTAGATTCCAAGCCTTTAGAGCCATTATCTCACCGTAACGCCTCAATCGATAACTGCAACTATAAACTCAGCTTCCGCTGGGATCTGGGTTTGTGTAACGCCACCTCTTTCCCCTCCACGGAAAACATACCTCGTTTTGATGTGAGCTGCATCACTTCCTGCCCTGTTCACAGATCATTACGATAGCTCGACTTGTAACCTCACCGCTTCGAGTCACAGACTTCAGAGCCCTTGCTTACTCTATCTGTCACTTCTCTTCAATATGGTTCAGCACGAGAATCCCACGCAGTCAAGGGATTGTTATCCCCGTGAACCATGGTCCAGTACAGCAGAAAGGCCATTCGATTGCAGCCAACCGTCGTTGAATGAAACCCGGCTTATACCCATTACACCGCACCGCTCTCACCCACACGATTTACCTCTCGTACGTAGAATGACAGTCAATTCCAACTTGATAAGAATATCAACTAACGTATCTGTAGAGCGTAGAGGAATGTTTGAGATCCTGCGCCCGAATTCCAGTAAAAGAGTTTGCAGTCATCGCTGTTCTTGATGATGGACGGGAAGTCAATTACACTTCCCAGAATTTGACGAACTTCCAGCCGAGAATATTCTCGCAACACTTGAAAAATGATTTTCACAGATCTATACAGAGAGCTAGTCTGGATGCCTCATTTTCAAATTCCACATGTCAGTCATCTTCCAAGTGATCATGATTCCTTCCTTGCTAACTAGATTCATTACAGCTTACCATCAAGATAGTGGATATAGTGATTTCAGTATAGATAACGGATCAGGTATGCGGAGGTTCTCAGGAATTGATTCGACTGCTGGAAAGAGGCGTCGAACTCGCCAACTTCGACAAAATTCCGATGAAACCAATGATGATTCGATGGGATCAAAAAAGATCAAGAGGTATCGTCGTCAATATGATGAGTCCAGTGAAGACACGCCGAGTTCTATTGTGGAGAGAAAGACGATGCAGTTGAGGATAGGTGACGAGGACGAAGTCGAAAAGTTCTATAGCTGTCGATTCAAGGATATGCAGCAATTTTCCTGTAAAGTCATGGGAAAAGCTTTTGTGAAGCTCATTGAGCCTAGAAAGCAGACCCATTACCCGTACACCAAGGGAGCTGAAAAGTCTCCACCGTGGTGGCCACCAACATTTGGAGAGTTCTCTGTGCGCCACAGAGAACCAGATCACCTCAGAAAGCCTGGTAAGTTTCACCTTCTCAAGGGAAGATTTTGTGATTAATATCTTAATTAGAGAGAGTAACACTGTTGGTACATATTTTGAGACTGATTGTGGAGCCGTACCACAGACAGTGTTTATCCGTCCAAAAACTAGAACTCAATGTCAAGATGCTGGAAGAATTCACGATGGAAGCGTTGTCCAATTTCTTTAACGATAAAGAGCATCCTGGGAATCTTGCCAAAAAACCTTTCATAAAGGAACTTTTCAAGGTTGCCAGAAAAGAAGAGCAGTACAAGAACGGCGAGATCAGTTAGTACCTCGCTTTTTAATCATTTACAGAACAAAATAACTGACATCCCCTAGGTGGCGATACTTACGTTCAGGTAATGTTTGGTGACAGAAACGGCGCAGAGATCTCAGATGACGAACCGGAAGAGGGGATGAAAATTGAGGACGAAGATCTACAATCCCAAGATATGGAAGCTTCATCACTGATATTAACCCCAAATAGCGCGACATCGCCGTCCGTTATGCAGATTCAGCAAATACAACAGGCTCCACCACATTCAAGTCAACAGAGAGAGCATGACATGTATGCACCGCCTCGACACGTCTCGGTTCGTTACAATTCACAACCAGAAGAGCATATGCATGGTTCGTCTTACATGAATACTACTGCTGGATACGTACCGCGGATGAATTTCAACGAGCAAAACAGCCCAAGCTTACAGGTTCAACCCCAGCGTTCCATGTCCACTTCCATGGCCACGGCCCAATTCCAAAACCCGCAGCAGTCAAACGTCAACTGGACACCATCCTTTTACAGCAACGCATCCTCTGCTTCTAGCTTCTATGCAACCTCACCGCAATCGCAATCCTTCACATCCAATCCTCCGCAATCATTCTCCTCTAACTCATATCAACTCCCTCCACCCAACTCTCAACCTATGTTACTTTCTCATCCGGTTGCCCAACCCTTACATAATAGCTTCGATGGACTCCCCCATCGATCTCAATACGATGCCACTCCCCAAATAGGATCCCAACTCCGAACAGGGAGCCTAGGACACCCACATCAAGTCCCAACGCATCAACATCACGGGGTATTCGACTTCCTTGACGGCAACACTTACGAAAATCACGATGCGGACATGAAAAGCGATCAACCATAACCGGACAGCCTTTATGTGAACCAAATCACATTTACCAAAGCGAGTCACATGGAGGATTTGCACTTTCATTCATTGTATGGCATACTGAAGTCAGTAATAAGAAGGGAGGAAAATATCGATTCTTAATATCTTCTTTTGTTTGAACACTCCTCGCGGGGGCGGAGGCATATATGCATTGGAGCAACGGAGTGGATAGCATAGCATAGCATGTGTGGCTGGCATATCATTGTCTATATACATATGTGGAGTGTGTTGGTGAGCGGTGGTGCAAGCGTTCGAACTCTTCTTCTCTTTACTTTGCAATCATCTCTTTGATCCTTTTGTTATATGCTTGTTTTTTGGTATTTTGATTACTCTTTTTTCTCATTGGGGATTTGGGGATGTGGATTTTTTTTCTTTATCTTTAGTGGATGGAGAGAGGGAGGGGGAGAAATTGGTCGGAGGTTTGGTGGTGGAAAAGTTTGGGAGTGGACTCGGATGCGATGCGATGCGATGCGATGCGATGGGATCTGCTTTTGGATTTGGCTGATATTATTTTTCACTTGGGCGAGCACAGATCTTAGTGCATAATTTGTCTCGTCTCGTCTTGTCTTGTCATTATGTTATGTCGTGGTATCTTTATGGAGGCTGGTGGACTGGATTATTTGTATGGTCTGTCACAGAGTGGTGTTTGGAATGGGCAGGGGAGGTAATGAGATGGATGAACTGGATGGATGGATGGATGAATTTCACGAATTGGGTATCTGTATATGGTATTATCGTCATATCTTACAAGGTCACCTGAAACTCGGGGTTTACTTGAGGGCGGTACGAGTCACGGTTACAGTCACGGTCACGATTTCGAAAGAGTAGGTTATGGTTGTATGGCTACTCATTAATTTGTCAAGGGGGATTTCGAATTGGAATTGGAATGGATGAATACAAGGCAACAAGGCAACAAACAAGCGCGGGGCAAATACATTTATGCGGATCTCGATTAGCAAGAAGGAAAGAAGGATTGAAGGAAAGCAAGCCAAAAAAAAACCAAAAAAATGGAAGAAGAAAACTCGGAGAGAAAAAAGTAGGAGAGTATATATTGGGTCTGTTGTCTGTTGTCTAGGCTTCTTTAGTTTGGTATATGATGGGATTTGATAGAAACTTGGGATATTATTAAATTTAAATCAAATATATTGTTATCTATTTATTTGTTTGGATTGATACTTTGGTTCTTGGATTTATTTATGTCTATTCTGCTGATTCATGTGTTTGATTTGGTTTGTATTTGCTTGTGTTTATTTACTTTATTTATTTAATTTACTGTATCTTGTCTAGGATTTGAAATGGAATAGAAGAATGGAAGAATGGAAGAATGGAAGAATGCTCTGGATTTCGTTTGTGCATATTACGTTTATGTTTGCCTTTGCTAGGTGTTGTGCATGGATGGGTATATACGGTATGTATAGTATATATGTATAGTGACAAAAGGGGCTTGATGATGGATAGGAAGGAATATTCATTTAAATAGATGGATAGATGAATAGATAAATAGATAAATAGGTAGGGTTATAGTAGGGTAGAAAGGGAGAAAGCAAAAGCAGCTTCATTGGATAATATTGCACAAACATTATAATACAATACAGAATCGGGCATGGAAAAAAGGCATGGAAAAAAGGTATAGAAAAAAGGCATGGAAATGACATGTAGAAATCGTAGCCATGGAGGTATTGGAGGGGGAGTGGAGGGGGAGGGGTGTCTATCGGGTAGGGTAGGGTAGGAGGAGAGGGAGGGAGGGGGTATGAGTAGGAGGTATGGGTATAGTGTTGTGGTATGATATGTGGATAGTTGATTAGATTGCTTCTTGGAAAAGGTGATGAGATGGAATGGTGTGTTTGCTTGCTTGCTTGCTTACTTGTTGGCTTACTTGCTGGATTGCTTTTGCGCGCACGTTCTATTTGTTTGCTAGCATATGAGCTTGTGATAAGATGAGATGAGATGAGGTAGATATCTAGGCAGATACCAAGATTTTCTTTGAGGTTAGCCTTTAGGCTGGGTAGGCTAGGTGAGGTAGGGGTAGGTGAGATCCCCTAGACAAGGATCACTTACTTACTGATACTATAGTTTCCGCCGGTGCCCGTGAAGCTCGGACGGCGACCTGGACCGAAGGCTCGGGATTGTGATTCTGATGGTGATGGATGGGATGGGATGGGATGGATGATGTGATGTGATATGAATGTGAATGTGAATGTGAATGTGATGCCGATATGAATATGATGGGCGGCTGGGCATGTATGGAATGGAAAGGAAAGGAAAGGAAAGGAAAGGAAAGGAAAGGATGCGGTGCGTTTTTGTTAAGGGGGGTGGGTATGTTACATTTAATGATATTAGATTGATACGAGGTTCTAGATTGCACGTATAGTAGCGCTTTCTTTTGTTGATTGTGTAGGTAGGGTAGGTGCGTTTTGTCCGGGGTAAGTTTGATGTTTGCTTCTTGAATTGGGGTTAGTGGATTTTAATATGGTAGATGAAAGAATGAATACCCTAAAATAAGAAAGATTAGAGAATTGAAGAATTGGAAAATTGGAAGGAATATTCTTTTTGGCGCCGGGACCGCGTGTTCGGAGTTTGACTTGGAGATGGAGATAGAGATGGATATGGTTATTGAGATGACGGTTTGGTATGTATACTTCCATTTACAGTTACGTATACGAGTACAAATACGTATACTCAGTACATATACATATACATATACAATACATATGTACAGCCGCTTATAGCAAATACGTACTGGTAAGCTTGGAAGTCTATATACCGGTATGCAATATAGCCGGATATATATCAATCGCTAGGCTAGAGAGCTTCTACTATGCGATGTCCCAAAGTAGTGGGCGGGTGTTAGGTTATGTTATGCGCAAAATACATAGTGTTAGGGCCTCTATGTACTGCACAGACTATGGAGGTACATAGGGTTCTAAAAAAGGGGTGGAAGACCGAGGGGAGAGGAAAAGAACTAATCGAGAGAGAACCCCGCAAATGTATGAGTACTCGAGTTATGGTTACATGGATAGCGGGGTTGGAATCAAGTAGTGGGTGGTAGAAGGAGAAGGAAGTGATAGGGTAGGTAGGTCTGGGACATTGTTGATTAGGGGTGCGTTTTTGGAATTGGATTAGATTGATGGGCATGGACTATGCATTGCATTGATGTTACGAATGAATGTACGAGTACTCGGGGGGTTTTTTCAGTTGCTAAGGCGGGGGGATGCTTCTAGATCGAATGGATCATTGATTTCGAGAATAATTGATGGGACTAAAAGGACTATTTTATGAGACACTGGTTCTAGAGGATTCTGGAGAAAGGAGGGATTAGTGAAGGAAACGAACGAACGATTGAATGAATTGATGATATTACTTAATCTCACTCACTTTATGTACCTTTTACTCTTTATTTCGTGCCAAGCGCAAATAAAAAAAGAAACAATTGATAATTTCATGATTTATTCTACTCGTATTACCTCATTATTGCATTCAATACCTTTCATCCATTCTGAGGTTTCCTCGTCTCAAAGAGACTCTGACCGCAAACTACTGTAGGGGTCTGTGCGTAGGCCAGACTATACCGAATGCGTGATCTTCAGAGCTCCGGAGGTGGTTCTTCCGACCCGAATCTGAAGATCACGCATCCGGTTAGATCAGAAATGGGGTGGGCGGGCTTCCTTATCATAACCACACCACAAGATTATCTCGCTTAGGCCTGAAATCTATAAAAACACTCGTAGGCAGATACTATTCCCACCTCTCACCGTCTTCGCACGGACTCCTATAGTTTGCGGTAAGAGTCGCTACGCTCCGTCGAAAAAGCGAAGATTGGACTAAGAATGCCTTTCATCTACATTGCATCAAGATCTTCATTGCAGTTGATCGTCGCTGTGCTCCATGCCAGCCGGCTCGGTCGGGATGATCGGCATCTTATTCATAACATTCGGTTTCTGGACATTGGTACTGTGGAAAATGGGAAATGCCTATTACGGGTTTAGAGATTATAGGAGGAGAGCGCAGAGTACCGGATTTCCGGTGATTGAAAGTCGTAAGTGTGGTGGTTATTGTAGAATGGAGAATGGAGAGTGAAGGGGAGTGCTGATGAATGGGTGTATTGTAGCTCTTGCGCCGATAGGATTACCCAATATTTTGACGTTGAAATTTATTATTCCGATATTGGAGAAATTGCCAGTGGCGAAACATTGGGAATGGATTTCGTATTTCCCCATCTTCTTTTTGTCTTTTTACCCAAAATAAGATGTGCTTTTGAGGAAAACGTCTGAAAGTGTATATCTGATATCCCAAAAGCATAGCCAACCACCGGAATTCCTTTCTTAATTTACGCTCTACCTATGATGTTCACGGCGACACATATATCTTTGCGACCTCGAACCTTAATCTTCTGCGTACTACTAATGCAGAATTGATAGCACAGATTACGGCGAGGAAAAATGATTTCGTTAAGCCGGTGAGGAATTATAAGGTTATGGATATTTTTGGGCGGAGTATCTTGACAACGGAGGGGGAGGAATGGAGGAGACATAAGAGGATTGTGGGGAAGAGTTTTGGGGAGAGGAGTATGGGGTTGGTTTGGGGGGAGAGTGTTAGGCAGACGATGGGAATGGTGGGGGTTTGGGGAAGGAGGAATGGAGGCGGTGGAGAGGTGGGAGGGGAAGGTGGGGATGGAGGGGGATTGAGGGTGGCTGATGCGGGGAATGATACGGCAATTTTGAGTTTGCATGTTATTTGTGCAGCGGGATTTGGAGTGCGAGAGTTGTGGGAAGAGGAGGAGAGTGCAGATGGGGGAGAAAAGGAAGGAAATGGGAATGGGAATGGGACGCCAGATTTGGGATTGAATAGACCTGTTGGTGATCACACGATGGGGTTTAAGGATTGTCTGAATTCTGTTTTGAGCAGTCTGATCGTAAGTGATCATGGACTGAATTGTATTGTATTGAGACAAAGAGGTGCTAATTGACATACAAGCTGATTATTCTATGGCCACAATGGGTCTTGAGTAAGTTTGAGTATTCCATTGAATATTGTACAATGAATGCGCATTTTACTAACGAGCTAAGAATATTCCCCCATAAAACATCATAGAGAAGTGTACAAAGCATTGCGAGAGACAACTCAATACCTGACCGAATTACTCGAGCACAAAAAGAAACAGATGGCTGCTGGAGAACATGATAAAGTGACCATGGATCTAATGGGTATGTCCACATCACAGAAATTGATCTTTTCTTTTACCCACTAATCACTAATCCCCTCCCAGGAAACATGCTCAAAGCATCCTCCGAATCGCCCATAGACATAGACATAGACAACGAAACCCAACACACCACCTCCGACCCCCTCACAGAAACCGAGATTAAATCCAATGCCTTCATATTCTTACTCGCCGGCCACGAAACAACCGCGTCATCCATCCACCTCTGTTTTATCTATCTCGCGCTATCACTCTCCTCTCAGTATTCCATGCAACACGACATTGACTCCATTGTTGGCTCCAAACCCCCGCACGAATGGACATATATGCGTGATTTTTCACGCTTGTATAATAGTATGGTGGGGGCTGTACTTAATGAGGAATTGAGATTAATGCCGGTTGCAGAGACGATACCCAAGGTTGCGGTTGGGGATCAGTGGGTTGTGGTGGATGGGAAGGAGATGCTTGTTCCGGGAGGCTGTTTTGTCCATTTGAATACGGTGGGCGTGAATAGGAATCCGAGGTATTGGCCGCATGAGGTGGTGGAGGGTGGGGGGACGGATTTGGATGGGTTTGTGCCGGAGAGGTGGGTCGTGGCTAAGGGTGAGGAGAGGAATGTTGACGAGGGGGACGGTGAGCATGAGAAGGTACTTGGTAAGGTTATAACAGGCGATGAAATATCCGACTCGTACGAAGATTCATCTTCAACAACACTGTTTAAACCGGTCAAAGGAGCATTCCTATCCTTTAGCGAGGGACCACGCGCTTGTCCGGGGAAGAAATTCGCTCAAGTGGAAATCACGGCTGTGTTGACCACTATATTTCAGAAGTATAGTGTGGAATTGGATGTAGCGAGATGGGCGAGTGATGAAGAGGTTGAGCGGATGGATGAGGAGGGGAGAAGAACGGTTTATGGGAAGGCGGTGAGGGAAACGTGGGGCGTTTTGAGGAGATGTAATCAGGCGCAGATAGTTTTGAAGATGGCGAGTGAGGATAGAGTGCCGTTGAGGTTTGTGGAGAGGGGGAGGGGGAGGGAGAGGTTTAAAGGGTGTGTTTGAGGGGGTTGTGTTGTGTGGGGTGAGGGAGTGAGGGAGTGGGTTGTATGTAGGTGATTATATGTCAAGGGATTGATTTTAACCTCGTTTATCAATTCATTAATTATTAATAAAAGACTGGGTGGGGGGTTCCCCTATGATAGACGAACGTGGGGATTTCGGCTACCTAGTACGAGTACAGTAGAACTTGTTTATACCGGAACGAAAAATTCGACCAATTATATCCGGTATAAAGAGGTTTCCGGTATAACCAAGTTTGCATAAAATTTTATACAAATTTTATACAAATATATTGAAAATAATCATGTGATATTCAAATTGATTATGTGATATTGGAAAATATAATATGATTAGGCCTATTCAGCCAATAAGATCCTATTATTTATACCGGATTTTCGAAAAAGTTGTGTATTCCGGTATTAGCTAAAAATCCGGTATCACTATACAAAAATCAGAGAATTCGATAAATTATTCCGGTATAACCGGGATTCCAGTATAATGGAGTCCGGTATAAACAAGTTCTACTCCATGTCTGCTTAACTACCCTTCAAGTTGGATAGGGGAGAAATACCCTTTCCTCTCACCACAAACTAAGAATTTCAATTCATCGAACTTGATTTTTTGTCTTTGGGTATACGAAGATGTGTTAATTATGAATAAGAAAAGCTACGAGAGCATTTTATGGATGGATGCGTGTCTTATGGTGTTTGTGAGGTTGATTAATGTGTGGGTGTATAATGAGTTGGGAAGGGAAGGGAAGAGGGAGGGGTGGTTGGAATTAATTGATACTGGTACTGATATATGGACATGGACATGGACATGGACACTTTTCTCACTCAGTATCATACTTCAACTTAATTGATAAATCAAGTATACGTAAAAACCGTCAATAGATTCAACAAAGGGAGACGAGAAGTCGATGTTGTGTTGTTAAATCTACTCGAGTATATGAAAAAAGTAAAGATACCTTTTCCCATCGGTACAAATATGGGGGTAGCGAATGCGGGGAATATTAATTCTACCTATTATCAGTGATTCTATATTATTTGATGAGGAATTGGTTGGATAATTATTTAGATCCATAATCTATATTGCTGATAGAGAATTGGTCAAATATTTATACAGATAGATCTAAAATTCGATATCCTGAATGTAAAAGGCATTCCGAAGATTGTTTCATTATGAGCCTTACAAGTATCGTATTTCAGGGGCTATCCTAGCCTATCATAGACCGAGATACGAGGAATCTGCTAGAAGACCTCCACTGAAGAAGGGATAATTAGATAATCTTCAAACTGGGAAGCATGACTGTAGCTATTCATACTGGTGAATAACCCGATCATAAATAGGTTTGTTGTATTCTAATATCAGATAACTTGATATTGGAGCTAGAAGTAGTTGTAGATGATGATGGCAAGTGCAACAGTGTTGGGTTGTTGGTAGTAGGCATTCCTTGTAATCAATGGCGTAGGAGTTTCTCAGCTGAGGCGTTTGGAATGCGACACAGATGACAAAATAAAATCAACAAATTACCTAGGTAGATAGTCCAAGCAACTTTTTTATCCTCATTTGTAACTCAATTATTTTATCTAAATTTTTATTACTCCATATGAATTCGACATATCATAACGAACTTATTTATTAAGATCTACTGTACCTTGCAGAAGAATATCAGATTCACCCATTTTCACGTCATCATTTCCCCACACTTGCATTCAGATCCCCAAGCAGTGCAGTGCAGTTGATCCACACCTACCTACCCTAACCCGGCACCGGCAATATGGTTGATGAAACTTCCAACAACAGAACCTCAACTATACCTCCTGGTGATGAACCTACAGCAACATTAAATCGACGTCGTTCCAATCGTTGGTCTACAGATGGAATACCTTCATCAGGAAGTCGCAGAAGAAGTTCCAATTTCTCAGAATATTCGTTGAATGAGTTCAATAAGAGTTTGAGAAATTCGACAGATGATATCTTATTTCCTAAACCTAGCGATATGAAGGAGGAACATAATCATGATTCTTCACATTGGGATTCGGCGCCTTTAGCTTTTGCACTTCTGCCGGCAATTGGAGGTCTTTTCTTTACAAATGGAAGTTCGGTCATCACAGATGTTATGCTTCTTGGATTCGCTGCCATTCTGCTGAATTGGTCAGTAAGAGTGCCATGTAAGTTACCATTCCGAAAAGTCTTGGAGTCTACGAGTTAGAACAACGGCAGAGGGGTTTCAGCCTTTCAGGAAGTCTTCAGAGTAATGAATGCATGCTAATTATTCAGGGGATTGGTATCATTCCGCACAGTCGATTCGAATGAAGGAAGAATATAATGAGGAAGTGGCTGGGGATGAAGCAAGCGGGGATGAAGGCGTATTGGACTCTACGATTGAGAACCATGAAAGTTTTTTGGACGAGAAGCCGATCCCGCAATCACCCAAGACAGGGAGACCTCAGCCTGCACACGAGATTGCTACGAATGAACTCTATATTCATGAAATACTGGCTTTACTGTCCTGTTTCATATTTCCAATAGCTGGGGCCTATATATTGCATTCAATTCGGTCACAATTGAGCCGACCGTCCGAAGGATTGGTGTCGAACTACAATTTGACCATCTTCTTACTAGCTTCGGAATTAAGACCAATGGCGCATCTAGTCAGGCTATTACGAGCAAGAACGCTGCATTTACAACGAGTTGTGAATTCGAATCCGTACGATGACTCTACTGGAAAGACGTCGGAGGTCACTCAAGATTTGGTCCGAAGGTTAGAGGAATTAGAGACTCGGGCTTTAAACGTAGAACCATCTACCGGAAGTGTGCCAGAACCGGTCATGAATGGGAAACAATCAGCAATTCTTACTACAGAGGTTCGTCGCACAATGCAGCCTGATTTAGATGCTCTCAACCGAGCTGTACGTCGTTATGAAAAACGTGCCACACTTCAGTCATTCCAAACTGAAAGCCGTCTGCTAGACTTGGAAGCACGATTGAATGATGCTATTTCCTTGGCGGCAGCGGCAGCGAATAATTCTCAAAAACGCGGTGCTTCCGGGATAGTCTTCGATTTGATATCCTCAGCTGTGACCCTTCCGTTACAAGCCTTCGGTACTATCGCCAGCCTTCCGTTTAAGACACTTCTCGCAGTGGTCAATTATACCAGATCTTTGCTTGGCGGCCAGATTCCAATGGAGAAACCCAAGAGAAATACGAGTGGGCGATATGCGCCTCATGCAAAGGTTAGTGACCGTGTACAAGGCAGACCAAAGAGATGAGGTTTCAACAGTTGGAAAGTTGGAATTTGACCATTACAATTACGAAGACAGAACCAATTGATCAATTGGATTATGCCACTTGCCTCAATGCATTGCACGGAATAACTAACACAGGGCGTTCTCCAAGCCCTTTTGAAACACACGTCGTCAAAATGACTTTGTCATTGGTTTCCGAGAGTCGAGTCGTTACACGGGCTGTGAGATACGCATCATAGGGGACCTATGATTCAAGGGACGTCACAGGCAAACTATTGTTCCGCGGGTGTAACGCTTACAATCCGATCTCATGCGTGATCTATAGAGTAGCCTTTCGATTCAAACACCCTTGAGAAGGTATGGCGGAGGTTGCTGAAGATCTAAAGGTTCGCTTCATATATCGGGGAGCAGGTGGAAATACGCAAATAACGTGAGTCAATATGACTCAACGTGCTTTCGACTGTACAGATGTCACGGCTTAAAAATGCCCAGTGTCCCTCTCTCATGATTTCTCAAACATTCTTACATCTCTATTCATAATTGTGGTATCTCGAACTTAAACTCCCTTCCAGCCTTGCGTCAAAAAAATGCCGCTTAAATCAGATATCTCCATTGATGTGGCAAATTTGCGCCTCAGAATACATCTCCCCAAACAGCTGAAGTTAATGAGAACTTGATCAATATATTGAAAGATGGCCCCAAATGGTTTGAAGTTTGTCCACCAAATTACTTACATCTAGCTCATTGCTGATTGCTCGTCTACAGATTGGCGCGTCAGAGTATCGCGAGTTGAGAAATGCTGGAAAGACTCCTATTCCTAAGCCCAAACTCTTGCCGGAAGGTCTCGACATAGAAATACCTTCTCGTGATTGTGGTCGAACAATTCCTTGTCGTCTAGTATATCCATCTTGGCGCAGGACCACCGAGGAACGAAGAAAGACAAGAGCAGTGGGATGTCTCATACATGGCGGTGGATGGGTTCTTGGCGATCAGCATTCTGCTGATACCCTACTTCAATTATATGCTAATGCTGGGGACCTCGCGGTTATATCAGTCGGATACAGACTTGCTCCTGAATACCCTTTCCCATGTGGTCCCAATGATTGTATTGACGTAGGAGAATATTTGGTGAGGAATGCGGCAGTAGCTTTTGGTAGCTCATTAAGGTTCATTGGGGGGGAGGTATATTGGTTCTATCACTCTTATATAAATCACTTACTGACTTTGCTCAATAGAGTGCTGGTGCTCATTTATCCTTACTCGTTGCCTTCCATCTCCTCAGAAATCAGCCCGACTTCAAGCTCTCAGGACTGGTTCTTCACTGCGGCATCTACGATCTAACCATGCTCCCTCAATGTCGAAATTTCGGTCGACCCCACCTAATGCTAGATCACAACCTCATGCGCAAATTCGTCAACGCATTCCTCCCCTGCTTGACCAACGAGCAGAAAAAGAATCCCCTCATCTCGCCATACTACGAAGATCTGGAAAAATTTAGAGGCAGATTACCAAGTGCTCTCTTTACATGTGGTACTGAAGATCCGCTACTGGATGATTCGGTCGCGATGGCTACGAAGTGGATGATGACGGGTGGAGAGGCGGTTATTAAGGTTTATACGGGGGCGCCGCATGCGTTTATTGGGTTGAGGGATTTGTTGAAGGAGGCGAGGGATGCGCAGGAGGATACGAAGACTTGGATTAGGGATTGTATGGCGAAATTGTGATGTGGATAGAGGGATGGGGATGGGATGGGGAGAGAGGTACTTTTAGAGAAGAGAAGGGCGTTGTGTTGATAGTTGTGGGTTTTTGTAAGAATGAAATGAAATAAAATGAAATGGGAAGAAGATGAAAATGAAAATGAATGATTTCTCAATGTATACATGCATGCATGCTCTTCCATCTATGACTATGGAAAAGAGAGAGAGAAAGTTTTTACCGTGATAATAATGAATCGAGACACATATATACATTACATACCGTGACATCATCATCATCATCATCATCAGCACCCACTCACCCACCCTCCCTCCCTCCCTCCAATAATGTTCATATATATATAATGTATATATAATGTATGTACTCGTATAATGTATATATAATGTAAAGTAACTCAAACTCAAACTTATGAGTACGAGTACGAGTAAAATGCGATGCGATACGATACGATGCGATGTGATGCGATGTGATGTGATGCGATGCGATGTGGTCTAGGTTTATTGTTTGAATATTCTTGTTGATGTTCATGTTGATATGTGATGGGTTTAGGTAGGGGGTGAGATGGGGTGGAATGTGGGATGTGTCACGTGTATTATTAATATTAGGTAATACTGAGTAGGTGAAATGAGGGATTAGGGATTGGGGATTAGAGATTGGGGATTGAGATTGGGGATTATGGATTATGGGTGTAGATAAAGGGGAGAAAGAGAAGAGAAGGAATAGATAGGATAGAGAGAAGAGAAGGGATGGAGAGGATAGAGAAGATCTTGAATAGTAAATGGTAAATGGAGATATTTACTAGATTAGATATATAGTGCAGTATAATCATTATAATAAAAATGAAATAGCAATCGGTAATTCTTTTTTTGAGGGGGGAATTCGATTTAATTCAAATTATTGATTATATATAACTTTACAAATACAACTTGAAGAAACTGATTATATATAGTATACAGGCTATGAATTTATACTATAGCGAAATTCCTACTCAAGTACGAGTAGATATAGATATAGAAAACAAAACGAGACTTTTGATACTAAGTATCTAGGTCTGCAGCTATTACTGCTATAGTACTACAGAGTATAAAGAAATAATCCATCTAATTATATAGTACCTAATAAATCTCCAAAAAATACCAAAAATAGGTACATACACACTATACAGTGTAGTAAAGATATTTTATTCAATTTATCTATTTCATTTTAGTTCTCTCCTCTCCTTTACACACTTGACTCACTGGCTAATCACCTTATATGATTTTTTTGAGGGAGCGTTCTTGTATTTGAATGCTTTTAAATGTCTCTTGAGTTTCCAAACATACATTTGGATTGATATATGTAATCTTACTTTACATTGTACTGTATACTGTATAGGTACCTAGGGAGGTGTGTGGCACCCGTTGAGATGAGATGTCACTAGGGGGTATGGGGTACGGTGGTACGTACTTATATTATATAAGACTTACGTTTTGAGGGTTTGTTATATATGTGTGAGTTGTATGAGTTGTGTGTGGACATGTATGTATATATATATGGTCACGACATGTTTGTATTTTTGACTTTGCTACTCTCGTTTTTGATTTTTGATTTTCTGTATTTATTCGTTATAGGGGGCTTTGGGGGGCAGTGGTACAGTATAGTAAAGTGAATATTAATAAATTTTCGTTTTTAAATTTTCGGCTTGGCTTGAGTACATGGGTTTTCGCTGTCATGATCGCAGTCTCGCAGTCGCATTTTCGCTAAACTCAATGCCAAATTCTTATTGAGGATCTTAGCGTCTCGGTTCCCCTTTCTCGCTATTCCTAATGTGATGCTCAATAGGACTTTTCACCCAACCACGATGCGATATTTGAGGGTTCATAACGGATATCATAACAAGTGTTGGGGAGATTTCTCAATAGAAAGGGAAATGTGAATACATTGCTGAGAAGTATCTCAGTCTCTTAATTTGGTTTCTTATTGAGGGTTTGAGGTTTGAAATTTGAAACTGAGCGGATGGCTTGCGTATTCGTTTGCGTACTGCTATTCTGGTGCGGTGGTGTGGTATGTTTATGGTGGACCCCTTGAAATTCTTGCTATTAAGGGGTCGGTAATGGAGTTGGATATTTCCTCAATAGATTGTATTTGTACCTATTGAGAGGAAGACGCATTTGAAGTTTACAAGTATCTTCAAAGTATCAAGGACCATTGCCTTTCCTCCACAACTATTTTCAAAACTTTACTTGAACGTCGATCTTTCTATCACCCACACGTTTCACGGAAATACCAGATTTCTTGATACCTTGATTATCATAATAATAGGAGGCTTTGTTCTTCCCCCTCATCTTGTTTCTACTTAACTGCCTTTATCTCATTTCATCTCGGCACCCGTGTTCCGTCTTACTCTTCCACATTCGAGAGGAAAACGCCGCAATTGAGGAGATAGGGAGGGGGTGATATTTTGATATCTACCTCTCTCACGTCCTTCTATCTACCCTCATTGCACTCTCAATCAGATATCGGACATCAATTCATCATGTCCAGCAATATCATCACCACGGGTTCAGACCCTCCAGGAACGAACTACCCCGTCTCCGCCAATGCCATTACGCTCCCCATATTCTCCATAATCTTCATCATCCTCCTCATCGTACCCTTCCGCCTCCTTTACCGCGTCAGCAACATCGCAGCATGCTCTCTCGTCATCATCAACATCATCTCCCTAATATTTGTCGCCATGAACGCCATCATTTGGCCCACCGACAATCTCTCTAACCGCTGGTCCGGCCACATCGTCTGCGATATCCAAGTCCTCGTTCGTCAGGCGCTTTATACGGCAATGGCATCTACCACATGTTGCATCACGAAGTTCTTGGCAAGAGCCGTGGATACGGATAATGCTTGTTTACATGAGACGGCAGCGATGAAGAGGAGAAAGGTCATCAAGGATTGTTTGTTTTGCTTCACAATTCCCGTATTGCAGGTCGCGTTGCATTATGTAATTCAGTTGAATAGATATACGGTTATGACTATTTATGGGTGTGTGGATGCGACGGATTTGAGTTGGCCTAGTATTGTAATTGTGCATATCTGGCCGCCGATTTTCGCATGTTTGAATGTTTACTTTGCGGGTATGTTAAAACACCATTCATCATCACCTCATACTCAAAATACTTCTCGTGGGCCATGTTGAGAAAAGAAATAGAGCAAACTAACAAAACATACAGTCCTAGTAATCTGCCGACTCCGCCGCCACCGCACAAACTTCACCAGCACGCTCTCCTCCTCGAACTCAGGCCTCAGTCCCCGTCGCTTCCTCAAACTCTTCTCCATGTCCGTCGTCCTTCTCGTCATCTATTTCCCCGTCGTAATATACTACTTTTACCTCAACGTCAGCTGGCCTCTACAAGCGTATTCCTGGTCTCGCATCCACGACCCACTCTTCTGGCATCTCATTGTATTTTGGCGAATAGCCGATGGCCCCTCGGGAATGCAATATGATGCGTGGAATTGGGTTGCGTTTGCTCTTATGATCTTCCTATTTTGGGGTTGTAATAGTGAAGGAGGAGAAATCTATAGGAGGGGGTTGGTCAAACTTGGATTGGCGAGATGGTGGCCCAGATTGAGAATGACGTTGCAAGAGAGGAGAGTGGAGAAAATGGAGAGGGAGGGTAGGACGGGTATGAGTACAATGGGGAGCTGGACGGGAAAGTTCGATTTGATTAGTAAGACGATGCATTATTTTGAGAATAAGGAGGCTCAGTCGAGGAAACAGAGTGTGGCTACGGCGACTACGTTGAATGATGGAGATATGTAAGTTTTCTTTAACTTTCCAAAATCGGATATTTTCCCGCCTTTGAAAAACCATCCTAACGTAACCCCAGGACACGCACCTCCACCCGCAAATTCTCTCACGCAACCCAGCCCGATACAAACATCCATCCCTCCACTCACTCCGGCTATAATTCCCGCACCGCGACCGCTTATAGTCCCTCCACCCATAAGCCCTCCATCGCCACAGCCAGCATCAACGAAAACGACATTTCCTATTCCTCATCCGCACCTACATGTGCAGATCCAGATGTCATCACCGCTATACCGAGAACTCTCTCCCCGGAAACCATCTACTCGCACATTCCGCACATCGAACATTCTGGGGCTGAGGAAATTACTATTCCTGCTCCTACATCTGCACCTGTGTCTCGTAAGGGAATATTTGGCGTATTCAGAACGCATGTTAATCCGCTTCCTCTTGGTGCTTTCCTTGCTCGTGGTAAGGGTTCGGATTTCAATTCTTCATCTGCGTTTACTGGTCGACATGGGGATTCTCATTCTCGGTCTGGAGACAAAACTAAAATCCACACCTCGAGCAATGAAAAACAAGTTCCTGTTTCTCACTTCTCGGACGATAATATGAATACGGCGACTACACTAACGACGCAAATCTGGTCCGCGAATAATACGCATAGATCTTCGGATGCGGGATTATTAGTTTCGGGCGAGTGTGAGGGTGAGAGTGTTGTGGATGATCATGGGAATGGAAATGGAGCTATGGATATCGATGAGGAAAAATATGATCAAGAAGATATTTTGACATCTCCAAGACCGGGAACCAGAGCTTATAGGGAGAGGGAACGAAGAGAAATGATTGCGGAGAGAGAAGAGAGGAAGAGAGATAGGGAGGGATTGAATGTTAAGCGGACGTTTGAGGTTGTGGAGGAGAGGGAGAGTGTTTCTAGTGGTTGTGCTGAGGGTTCTTGAGATGAAGATGAAGATGAATATGACGATGATGATTTGGTGGAGATGGAGATGGAGATGTGGGGAATTGTAATTGGAATTGGAATTGGAATGGTGATGAAGGGGAAGATGAAGATGATGGAAATCTTTCTTTTCAAGTTGTTATTTACTTCCCTTCTTTCTTCCTTTCTTTCAATAACTGCGAGATACCTCTCACATTAGCGTTAGCGTGGCATAGCATAGTAGTTCAAATTTGCGGATTGTGTTTTGAAGGCCCGGGCCGGGGTTTAATATGGAAATATGGAAATTGGAGATAGAAATTCATGGGGAGGAATTATTTGATGAGTTTGTTAATAGAGACTCGGATTCATTTTGCACTGACAGGCAATAATACCAATTTACTTTCTACTTTCTACCTTTTACTTTGAGTTGAACTACTACACGTAGTGGTTCTTTTAATCGGTTCAAACCTGAGAAGTTTGCTTACTTTGGAAAATATGCTAGTAGTAGTATAATCTTTACCGCAACACTTCCAAGTTCCCTGATGATTTGTGAGTCTCTTTTAATTTGTTTATCTTGAAATACTTGGTTTTAAACTTGAATGAATCGAGAAGCTTGAATGAGTATTAATGAATCGTTTTGATTATTATTGCCAAGGTTTTTAGACTATTATTACTAGTTATATTTATTATCCAAGATATCTTCGGATATTGAATCTTATTATTCAAGTCAATTTTAAATAGTAGCTTGGAATCTATGTTATTTAAACTGTTTTCAAATATAGAATATATATTATCTAAATTATATATAAATAAACAGAATCTCTATTATATAAGAAATTTTCTAATATTAAATCTTTATTATCTGAATTACTTTCGTATAATAATCGCCATTATGTAAATCCGTGACGGATTACAAGTAGAAACTAGATTAGTCGTTTTAATGACTGAAGTTACTAGTAATGAAGAAGGAAAGAAAGAAATAGACTCGTCTTTCTTCTCTTAAAACTGAGGACTAAGCTAGAGTCAATTAATACTAATGGATGGGAAGTTGCTGAGTAGTCAGGGTTGTGCCCCCTGACACTCATTCCCCTTTTCGAGTTGTCCCTTTCGCGAATATCTTTAGAGAGAAATATATGAGTAATATTAATACTTGAGTAAAAAAAAGAAAAAAGGAATACGCTTCCCAATAACTAGTATAAGTTTTCGTGTGTAATTCGCCCGACCCTGCTTCATATCCCGAATCCCGTACTAGCAAAGAAAACGAATAAGTGTACCCGATATGAGAGGTTAGTTAATAGAATGAATCGATCTCGAATACTATTGAAATATTACTATTCGTCGGATAGTAGGCTTAGCTCCCTCCAATGGAGCCTGCGGCTTCTAGTCGACAAAAGCAATCGTATAATCTAGAATATATAGTGATTATTAGATGAAGCTTGACTTCTTTGTACATTTTCAAGATTTCTTTTATTTTTCAAATACAAATCCAAATAACTTTCAAGTTATAATTATAATTTCCAAATCTTTGAAATTTAATATCTGATATTTTTTGTTGAAAGTTATAATGCACCTAGGGAACAGTTCGTTGTGGCTCTTTAATCTCTTGATATTTTGTTGTAGAGTTGAAGGATTGAAAAGGAGGAGAGCTCTAGGAATAAGCAACCATACTTAATCAGCCAGATTCACTACTGTACTAACGACTTTCAACACACCCTTTTGTTGGAAAAGTAATGAAGAAGTCCTTTAGCCTTATATAATACTTTTATTTTTTATTTTGAAAGCTAATTTATATAAAAGATAAATCCTCCTAAACTAATACCCTTTATTCTATTACCCTTTTTTCAGCACCTTTTGCTCTATCTATTCTAAATAAGTTGTAGATTGTAAAATTGATTAGTCGGCTGATGGGGTTGAATACATATATTCTAATACCTTGGTAAGGCAGGGATTATGTATCGTTGTAAACCACAAATATATATATTTGAGGCTTTGAACTTTAGGCTTATTGTATGCCAAAATGTCTATTCTAATGCCCAACAGGGCGGAGATGTGTGTCGATATTGTCGTGGATTGTATATGTTTATTCTAATGTTTGGCAAGGCAGGGTTGTTGTATATATTTAAGACCTTGAATCTTAGGCTCGTTGTGCGCCGAAATGTGTATCGTTGTAGATTACAAATATTGTCAAAGTATAACGATGCCACCCCCCCTCGCTGTGAGGCTAGGGAATGGTCTTGAAATACGCATCACACCTGTGATCGCAGAGTGCCTATTATAATGCCTGGCAAGGCAAAGGTTTTGTTCCATTGAGTTGATACTCTAGGTGCTTGAATGAATTGCAGGCTTGCAATCGATAGTGTTGATGGTCTTTGTGTCGTCGTCGTTGTGCGACCGAAATGGGGTAAAGTCTGAATACCCTCAAAATCATCAAAGTCGGTGATGTCGATATCGTATTGATCGTCCCGACTGGCTAGCGGATACGCGCAGCCGGGCTCATAACCTGTTGAATTATGGGTCAAGTATAGTTGAATGATAAATCACATAAACTGGATATCAGATAATGGGTTCAATGCTTGTTGGCTAATTTGAAGAATATTAAGAGGGGGAACTTTCGAAGAAGTTATATATATATACATATACTAGACTAGTGGTCATTAGCTGTATTCTACATATACATTATATACATCACAAAACTGGCTATATTCAATATACCCCTTAGTTAATAATATAGACAATATATAAATCTCTTAATCTCTGAAACTTTGATCCTAGTTTATTCTTTCTAATTTCCTTTTTCTAATTATTACTCCTAGCTAATCTTTCCCTAATATATATCATTATTATCAATACAAATGTCCTGGGCTTTCAACTACTGGATTGTTTTATTATATTGATATTTATCTATATATAACAATTCAATAAATCAAGTATATTTAATAGACAAAAATGGTTTTGTTAATTCATCACCAATTTACTGGTTAATTGAGACAAATTATAGATTAATATAACCTTTTACTATTTGTTTGCGAATATAATGAAATTTCATAGTAATATATTTAATATATTAATAAATCTTCAGATTCTTAGCTAAAACAAGATTTCTCTGATTATCATTAAATAATTTAATCTTTTTGATATTTGAGTAATTATAATTTATTTTTATCAGAAACTAGCGAATCCAGATAGTTTTTATTAAAGTTTTATACAAATTATAATATTCTGATTCTATAGAACTCAAAGTTATTATAGATTATCTCTTTAATTATACTGAGATTATATCTCTATATATAAAGAATATATAATCTGAAATATTACATCAAATAGACAGATCTTTAATATAATTAGAATCTATATATCTATAGATAATCT
>KI628792.1:0-47781 GCA_000503235.1 Sclerotinia borealis F-4128
AGTATTTATTATTTCAAATTACTTATTGCTATAGCAATAAAATCTTTGAAAATATTTTATATTAAAAAGCAAAAGAACAAAATTTATACAGCCTAATTGCTTAGGAATGCTAATTTCTATAATATCATTATTAGAAAACCTAACTAATTAATCTGAAATTACTAATTATATAATAGAATATATATTATATGGAGGATTACTAACTTAATAGGATATCCCTGTTTTCTGATATTCTTGGAGTTTGTAAAATACAAACAGAATCCTCGGCAGGTTCCTTTTATAACCCTTGTAATTTTCATAATATTAAATCATATCCATAATAAGAGTATTAGCATGAAATTCTAATGTATTCAAAGTATACATTGTTTGAACGAAATAGCCTCCTTAACTTAGACTATATATACTACTCTCCTAATATAATATTAACTTTTTATAAATATTTTTGCTTTAAAAGAATCCCCTAATCAGACTTATTCAGGATATATCTTTTTTTTTTACTTTTTATTTACGATTAATCTTTGAGATATAATTGATTAAATATATTGGAATTGAGAGAATAAAGTTAAAGTTCTATTCAAAATAAAGTCTAAGCTTTTTATTATTATCCTTATCCTTATCCTTATCTTTATTTTTATCTTATCTCTAAAATAAGAACTTCAAGATAATTAGTTTTAAACTAGTACTGTTCTTTCAATTTAATAAATAATTTAATTTTGATTTCATAATTAGAAAATTCATTCAATTCTACTTTCAAATCAATATCAATTTTTCGAAAAATATCAATTTTTATTGTATTTCGAGGTGCTGACCATACTAGATTTTATAGGTGGTCACCACCCCCCTAGTAGAAAGTGGTCACCACTAGTGGTGACCGCCTATTATTCCTTCGGAATAATAGTTAGAATCTATATTCAAAATTTCATTTAATTAGATTCAATATTGATAGAATTGTGAATATTCGAAAATCACTGTTTTTGGTGTGAAAGGGTGGCCCGAAAGTAGGGTAGTTGACTTAGTGTGTATATGATAGGTGCAGGTAGGTATAGGTAGTCACGTGTAGTGAACCCGTGATAGTTATTAGAACTTTTTGAATATTTATTATTTTATATACGATTTGTATATAAGTAAACCAGGGGAACTTGCAATTTGTCCGTTTTCTCGACGTTGAATCTGTCAGAGGATGCTGAAGGACTTCTCCATTCCTTCTCCCTCGCAAACACATCAAACAAGCCGTCAGAAACTTTCTCTCGTTTGACAAACTCCGTCATCTCGTGATTGGCCTCCTCGATCCGGGCCCATTGAGGCTCGAGATATCGAAGAGCATTTCGACGATACTCCTTGAAAATCTCAGCCTCACCTGATACCGCTGCATCTTTGGCCATTGAAAGCGCATATTCAAGTGGATGGAAGGTTGGCGCGTGAAACGGATTGAAAGCTCCTGTGCGAAGATATTTTTTATGATCCAAATCTCTGTCGTCAAGGTCGATTATGTCTTCTCGTCTCAATCCCAGCTGCATCTTGTATGATGGATACCGCTCGAACGCTTGTGCATAAGCTGTTAGAGCCTCATGCATCATGTGGAGGAGATCGACAGGTTGTTGACTAGTCGTAAGTGTCTGCAATTCCTCTATCAAATCCGCAGGGATTTCCAGTTCCCCATCTTTGTCATGGACCTTAAAAAGACCCTCCCGCTCATTATCGGAAGCAAGTTCAATGATATCAGGAACATCGCTTGCATATGCATCTTCGATGTCCAATCGACGGAGGTTGCGAAGCATTCTCAAAGGTTTGAAAATATCATCAAACCGGTTAGATCTATAGAAGCCGGTGTGACTTTTATCCAGGCCGCAAGGAATCAACAACACTTCTAGGTAGGCTGGTGGCTTGACACAAATAGATTGGCAGAATTCATCTAGAGACCATATCGGATTCCATTGACCACCAGGATCGCTGAGTCTGCTAACCACCACCCGCCAATTTTGAACTTTGCGTACATTGGAGTAATTGCAAAGGTTTGTAATTGGGAATGGTACGGTGGTGAGACCGTTCTCGTATCTTGTGAGAGGGCATAGCTCCACCTGAGGACCATCAACAGACACTGTACCACCTTCATCATCTTCTTCATCATCAGAATAATACCATGGTGTTGGATAAGGATCATTAATTACTCGGAAACAAGCAATATAGGTGTTTTTTTTTGCGTAGAGAACAGGTAAAGCTTCATCGTGAATTTGATGACAAAGTCTCAACACCTGTGGGGACAAGTCGTATTGTAATCTTGCTCCAAACCCTGAGCTCTGAGTTACTGAGTCTGCTGTACCCAGAATATCATTGACTAGCAAGCATTCGTAGATTTTGAGCCTCACTTCGGGAGGAAACTTCTTCAAGAACGCGCACACATCGACCGAATCGCGGATGCGAAGAGCATCGATTCCATTTTTGGTGAATTCCATTGCAGAATGACTGCGAAACAATCAGTATGTGAGCACTTTCATTGTTTGAAAAGCTGTGAGTGTTTGAATATAACTTGATAAACCAAAATGACTCAAAGATCCAAATGGATTCAAGAATCAAGAATCAAGAAACCAGAATCTCCCATAGTGGAGCTGCAGTGCAGACTTTTGGCTACCCTGGAAACAAAGATGCGACTCACTCACCTTTTAAAATAATCCAACTGAATCAGATGTACTTAAATGTGTGATAGCTTTGCCGGAAAGAATGTTTCTTGAATGAAGTTGGCTGAAGGAGGAGGAAAAAAGATTGAAGAACTTATTTCTAGCTTTCTGCACCTGCCTAGGTGTCTTATGGCGACGTTTATGGGAAAGAGCTTTGAAGGAGAGAAAGAAAGAATCCCAAGATGATTCAGAAACAGGAAAAGCCCTCTAATTTCCCTTGGAAAACTGACCCAGTTGCAATTCCAACAACAAAGTGAATAAAATTTGTATTTGATATATACCGAACCGAGATGACCAAATCCAAGATAACTTCTGATTGTAATCTTCGGCAAAACTCTATTTTATATAATCTGTCGAATGAATTGGACTTCTCAAAGGGATTAATCTCCTGATATGATTAAACCATTCAGATGAGTTGAACCTCTTGAATATTGGAAATTGAGGAAAAAGAGTGTTAAATGAGGAGATTCCGGATAAATTACCAGAGGTCGGGTCCAAAACACCGATAAAGCCTCCTATTGCAGGAGAATGATATCAGCCCAGGAACATAACCTTCCATCCTATATACTTCTGATCTAGGATATGGGGTAAGTAATATTGCTCATCATTGATGCCAAGCAAGCTTGATGATTTGATTGGATGACTGGACAACTGTTTGTTGCTTTCACAATGTGCATATACAACAAACTTGAAGCATGCAAGTGTCCATGAAAACCAACCTACACTTTTCGAAATATTGAGTGGCTTGTGTATTGTTGAAGAGAGAGATGTCATATTGTGTATTCGATAATATGCAATCTTTCATCAACAGAAGTCCTGATCATCTGGATTCAGCTCTAGGTTTTGAATCTGAGTTTCCTTCTCTGGTTTTCAATTTGCATCCTAAAGCTTTTTGACAACAATACCATTCCCCTTTTCATTCAAACGGAGTAATATCAGCATCCTTTGGCATCATCATTACATCCTGCAACCATTCAACATATGCCGGGAATCCAGACACACTCCCATACACTTTTGCTTTCTTCAAATCTCTCACACCCTCAAAGAGTCTCAATACTTCATAGTCGGAGCCCCTGTACGTAGATTGTTCAACCCTTATTGTCAATTCTTCCATTCCATTAAAAGCATCCTCTGCTTTCACTGCAGAGAAATTGGGATCGCAATCCAATCGCACAACGATGTAGTATTTGTTGATGATTGATATCAACCGTGAAGAGCTGATAGTATCATATTTCCAACGCAAGCGCGGTAGACCCGTTAGGAGATTTGGGTGGGCTATGAAGACATTGCTACCGTAAAGGATTTGTTGGGCTTCATCGTGGACTTTTCGACATACGGATAGGATTTGAGGATATATTGGGGGGTCACTTCCTAGAGGACGGGGTGCTGAGATAGGTGGGACGATGAGAAGTAAATGGTAGATTTGGTTACGGATTTCTCCTGGGAGATCAAGGAATGTGAGTGGCGGCATTATTTGTGATACAGTTCTTTGCCCACTGCATTGGTTGAAGGATGCTTGATTTTTCGTTGCGATTTATATGAAGGGAGATCAGATTATGGATCAATACCCAATATCGCTGGAGTAAGAGTATCCTCAAATGTTCAACGATATTAACTACATGAAGTTGTTTGTGAAGTTGAATACCCTTAATAAGAGATTACGATTACTGTATTGATAAGAATCTAAATTTAGTACGTGTTCACACGTGATGGCTTGCTCACTGAGACCTCGATCAGTTGGCATTCATGGATCAATCATCTACTTAGTAGGTACATACTTACGGATTTCTTTCATATCAATCCATCTCTTTTTTACATGTACCGGTATTACCGCCATTCATGACATCGTTTTCATCATGGCAACTTCATTCCTTCAAGTACTTTCCTATTTGTTTGGTTGGATATACACAATATGCTGGTCCCTTTCTTTCTATCCCCAACCCTTCTTGAACTTTAAGCGCAAATCTACATCTGGTGCCGCCATCGATTTTCCTTTCCTCAACGTGTTGGGATTTGCTGCATACTTTGTATCTACAGTCTCATTTCTTTACGCGCCTGAGATTAGACGTGAATATGCTCTACGAAATAATGACCATACTCCAACTGTTCAGTTCAATGATCTCGCTTTCGCTGCCCACGCGCTCTTTATGTGCTTTGTTATAATATCACAATATGATCCATCTATCTGGGGATTCGATAAACGGGGTAAAAGAGGCCCTGGAGCAAGAGTCAGCAAGTCTATTTTGGGTTTGTCTGGGGCATGTATTGTTGGAGTCGTAACTTCAGTGGTTATTGTTCTTGCGCGTCGAGATGAAGATGTTGTAACAGGATGGGCATGGATCGATGTGGTACGTGGAAATCAGGCTGCATCATAATGTTACACCTGTACTAATCTCATCTCTCACAGGTTTATGTCATATCATACGTCAAGCTTATCATCACGACTGTCAAATACATGCCTCAAGTTCTCACGAATTATCGCAATCGATCCACAACAGGTTGGTCGATAGGAGGTATCTTACTCGACTTTGCAGGTGGAGTCCTATCGATTTTACAATTGGGAATTGATAGTTATCTCCAAGGAGACTGGTCGGGAGTAACAGGTAACCCTGTGAAACTTATGCTGGGTAATGTGAGCATCTTTTTCGATGTTATTTTCATTGTTCAGCATTACATTCTATATAAAGGGAACGGGGGTGATACACCGATAGATGAAGAAGACCCTCTGCTTGAGCCGGATAGAGAGCAGATAATCGAATAGAGATGCAGATGTAGGACGCGTTTCTCCACAACATTACAGATACCCAGCGTTTGGATAATCAATAGAGGAGGATATTAGTTTTCGTTTTCAATGTAAGATATCGGCAAATAAATACATATGCCTCGAGCGTTGCAAGGTCAACCGTTTTTCGTTTTCTCATTCCAAGTGGTATACTTGCACCATGATATGTTTTTGTTGATAATTAATAGCTTTTGCTCGCCGTCATGTACTCGGTGCTGGGAACCAAGAAAATACGTCACCTATTGGTATGATGTCAACATCCACCCAAATCCTTAGTTTTCTAGGTTGATGAAAGATAGAAGATGGCCTCACAGAGCGTTTCAAATCTTTATATATTTCCAGAGAAACGGTTCCTCTATATCAAATAACACAAATCTCACAGCGGCTTTAGCTCACTTGGGAGAGCGCCAGACTGAAGTTAACTTCAGATCCTTAACAGATCCATCTGTTTATCTGGAGGCACTGTGTTCGATCCACAGAAGCCGCATTCTGCGAGTTGAGGCCCACCTCAACTGACTATTTTTTTTTTCTTTGTTGAGCTTGACATTGCACCATCGTGAAGATTTTCACGAATTAAAAAGCTTATCTTTTTAGTTAATGCTTCATGACAGTCCACTAGAAGACCCGAAGAAGAGGGACTAAACGGTGGATAGTGGATATTGGTGGAACAATTCGTTCATATGAATAGATGGGAACGAATGAGAGAGCTATAAATGATGATTTAGCCAATCTTCCAAACAAGAGCCCACCGAAACCAAGTGGCGGGGTTTAACGAGTAATCATCAACGAGATCGCTAATTTGTTGACTCGTATGCCGAAGATTCCCCATATATCACATTCCAATTTCCGACGACTCTGTATGGCCTTAACATGAATTCATATCAAACTAGTAAGCCTAGCCAAGCTCTACCCCTGAATGCTTACCGTTAACTTTTTCTTCCGTGCTTCCAGTCTAGCATGAAAATATTACATGAGAATTTAGATTTTTTGTGGCAATTATCAGGGGAACAGGATGCTCCCCGATGTCTAGACTACGCGTAAAGATTTCATTTCACACATTCGACAACTATCTTGGTGATGGCGTGCTCTTTCAGGGATGTAGAATTTTTATTCAACAGGGAGATAAAAATGTCAAGTAATCCAGACGCAATGAGTATTCCTATTCCTAACTTTTTCTTCATTATTCCACAACAACATCCATATTGAGGACCGTCTATATCGTATTGGTGAATAGAGAATTGAATCTTAGCTGCATTCGAAGTATCCACCATGTCGAGCAAGACTCACAATTCACAAGATTTAGGCATCCATGGATCGCCTTCTCAGACATCTTTGGATCAACCAGGGAAACCAGATATTGCCAATGGCGAGGTCGTCCATTCGGCATCGGGACATCTTGATGCTGTCTATGGTGTAGGTGGTGTCGGACATACGCAGAGAAGATTGAAGGCAAGACATGTAACCTTCATTGGTTTTGGTGGTGGTATTGGTACGGGTCTTTTCATCGGTACAGGTGCAGCGTTAGCCAACGCTGGACCTTTGGGTCTACTCTTGTAAGTCGAAAGCCTGTTAGCACAAAATTTTACAGTGATGGATATTAACAAATCCTAGGGCTTACAGTGTTGTTGGTCTTCTGCTCTGGTGTGTGATGGAGTCAATTGGAGAATTGGCCACTCTTGTAAGTTGACATGAACTTTGTCACCTGCTGGACAAAAACTCACTTTCTTCAGTTCCCAACTGCTGGATCTTTCCCCCATTTCGCTACTCGTTTCGTCGATCCTGCTCTCGGATTTACTCTTGCCATCTCGTACGGTTATTGTTACACCATCGCAATTGCCTCCGAAGTTTCCGCCGCCGCTATCGTAGTATCTTACTGGACCGATATCTCACCCGCTCTCGTAATATCCGTTGGACTGGTTGCCATTTTCCTCATCAATATCGTGAACGTCAAGTTCTATGGTGAAGCTGAGGTCATCACTGCAGTTATCAAAATCCTTTGTTTCTTAGGCTTAATTATTGTTTCTCTGGTTATCACATCCGGAGGTGCGCCTAATCACGAAACTATCGGATTTAGATATTGGAAAAACCCAGGACCATTCGTTCCGTACGATGGAATCACGGGTAACACCGGTAACTTCCTTGCATTCTTCAGTGCATTTATCAATGCCAGTTTCTCGTACATCGGAGTTGAGACTGTCGTTGTGGCTGCAGGTGAGACTGAAAACCCTCACAGGTCGATCCCAAAGGCCGTCAAACGGGTTACTTATCGAATCTTGTTCTTCTACGTCCTCGGTACGCTCCTCATCGGAATGATTATCCCTTCCAATGATGCGGCCCTCACCAGTGGTACCGGTAACGCGAACTCCTCCCCATTCGTCATCGCTATCAAGAACTCCGGCATTTCTGCTCTCCCATCTATCGTCAACGCCTGCATCCTTATCTCCGCCTGGTCAGCAGGAAACAGCTACTGTTACATTGGTGCAAGAATGATTGTAGCCATGGCCGTTGATCGTCAAGCCCCACAATGCTTCGCCAAAGTCAATCGCTACGGTGTACCATACTGGGCCGTTCTCGTTTCCTTCGCCTTCGGACCATTAGCCTATCTCAGTCTCGGATCAGGAGGTGCAGCCCAAGCATTCACATGGTTACTCAACCTCAGTACCGTAGCAGGTCTCCTCGCATGGATGACCCTCTGCATCTGCTACATCCGATACCACCACGCCTGCATCGCGCAAAACGTCGATCGTAATAACCTCCCCTTCAAAGGCCGTTGCCAACCCCTCGCCGCCTACGTCGGTGCCATCGGTTCCGGCATCATTGTCATATTCTCCGGTTTCGGCGTCTTCATCAAGGGAAATTGGAGCACGGCCAATTTCATCGCTAGCTACATCGGCATCATCATCTACATCGCCCCCTACGTATTCTGGAAGATTTACAAGAAAACAAAAATCTCGAGATCAAAAGACGTGGATCTTTACTCGGGCAGATTCGATGGGAGTAATGCTCCAGTCGAACCTATACCTACGACTATGTGGGGTAAGTTCTTGGATTGGCTGATTTAGACTAGATGGGAGGAGATGGGAGGAGAGGAGAGCAGAGGTGGGAGGGATTTTAGATTTTTTGTAATTATTAGTTATGAGCATTTTTCAACATCATGATACTTAGCGTTTTAACAACTCTTATACCCCATCAATTTCAAGCATTTTTATTTCAAAGCCATGGAATGGAGCATTTGATACATGGGTTATTTGAACTTTGAACTTGTGATTTAATGACGAGGAGAGGAGGCTTTTGATGGTACGCAAGCTAGCTAGCTAGCTAACTAATAACTCTAGGTTTGATCCTTTACATCCATCCAGTCTTACGAGGCGAAGCCCCGATGTGTCATCATGTGGTGCCTGCCAGTGCGACATATCATATCATATCACATTCCCATCAATATGAGATTGACACACGATACAATCCTCGAGAGTCGACATCGACATCGATATCGATACGCTCGAAACGAAAGCCATATTCTGAATATCGTACTTCATCTTCATCTCATATACTCATACAGTACAGTCAGTACATATTGAAATGAAAAAACCGGACAGAATACCAGGTCACTTACTTCTTGTTCTTCAGATAGATGCTGGCTGAATCAGTAATCAGTAATCAGTAGCGATTACAAACAACATAAACAATACAGTCGCGCCAAAATGGCAATTTTTCTCAAAACACATCCTCGTACTATAGTCTGTCTGTCTAGCTAGCTAGCTTATTTGAATAGATAGATAGATAGATAGATAGATAGATAGAGATGAATTTATTATACGTTTGATCAGAAGTTTGATCCGAATGAAATTCTCGAGAAGTGGCAAGTGGCAAACTTGTGTGGGTTAAGTTGTTGATGTGTTTGTTGATATGTTGGAAATGGAGGAAAAGAGGAAGAGGATTGTAGATCAATCAATAAACGAGTGAGATTCACTCGGAGCTAGTGGTCGAGGTGGGTACAGACGAGTTATATCTGTGCAGAGGAGCTTTTATTGCTTCTTTTTATTCACGAGTGGGCTCACTGTGTTTTCACTTTCACATGTCATCTAAATTGGAATTATGTTTTAATCTTATTTAATTTTTTATTAGAATCTATATTTGTATTTACATATCATTTTTCAAATGCAACTTGAACTCCGAGTTCAGACTCGGGTATCTTTCATTTCACGTGTTAGATAGATCATGTTTACATAACAAAGAAATCTAGGTTACCTGTTTAGGAAATTCGTTTCACGCATGTTTGTGAGTCGTGAGGGACATCAAAAAACATCAAGTGAGAGAAAAGAAAAAATGGAAAAGAAAAGCAGTAGCTCAAGGCCACCACTGATCGTCCATGTCTTGCTCAGCCCACTCTTCAACCCATCTGTCCCAATCTTCTCCTGACCATAGTGTCTCGTCGCCCGATGATTCTTGTTCTTCTGGTGATGGTGGTGAGGGACCAATGAGGCGGCGAGAATCGGTAATGTTTTCGGCCTCTTGTTCCATGGCATCAATCTCCATTGGTGTGGTGTCAACGAGAAGAGGCTGTCGTTCAGCTTCTTGTTCTTCTTCGTGTCTCTGCTCGGCTTCTCTCCTGATTCGGGCATCTCGTTCGTTTTCCAAATAGGTGATGAGCTCCAATGCATTGTCCGATCTGATTTGAATCAACTCCACGTCATATTCCGAGGGATAGACATTACACTCTATCCGGACCGTCAACAACCTGGTGCATTGACCGATGAGCATGGATGCACACATGGCTTGAGAATGGGATTCACGAACCAATGTGTCTGCCCTCTCAAGCAAACGGTCGAGTCCTGTCATGAGTCCTGCGAGTCTTTGTCTCATTGATGTGAAGACATTGCCTGGTGCATCGGCTTCATTCGGGAGTTCAATCCGGCCTGGGAGCGCCTCTGATGTGTGTCCATGAAATGATTCGGGAACTCCTGCGAGAGCCCAAAACATGCGTGTTGCGATGGACATGCGTGCGGCGTTGAAGATAATGAGTTGAGCTGGAGCTATCTGTGCCAAGTAGGCTCTGTAGGCATCCAACAGTTGCCACCATCGGTCGAAACTTGGTCTCAAGGGTCCTCCCATTTGAGTTTCAAATTGGACCACCCATTGACGGAAAGGGATGCGAGTCACCAATGTGTTTGGTGTGACCATTTCACTGGTGTCCGTTGAGAAGTACCGAGCTGTGGGGTCAAAGTCAAAGGTTTCTTCATCCAAAGCGTGCTGTCGCATCACTTCAACGCGGAAGTCTTCCTCGATTATGTCTGATGCGCCCCTTTTCCGCAAGAGCGCAATATACTCGCTGATATCGCGACGGAGTCTATCTTCAGTAACGTTTCGACCCCGCACTCTTTCGTACGAGAGAGCAAAAATGCCAAATGTAAATTCGTAGTCTCGATCCGCTTCTTTCTGGATCAAGTTTAATGCGCGGTTGAACCTCAAGGCCGTTGCAGTTTCGCTCATAGCGAATTCCCTGTCTTTATCGGTCATGGATCTGTCACCACGATCGATTTCAGCTTGCCTCTTGAGACATTCGTCGAACCTCTTGTCCTCGTTAACAGCCATCATGATTGCATTCTCGACCTCATCACTGATTTCGCGGATGAGTTCCGAACGGGCTTCTGCAACCATCTGACCAAGTCCCGTCAACCGATCTCGTTCTTCCCTAATTTTAGCTGCATGAATGTCAGTGAACCCTACACAAAATCGATGTAGTCTCTTTTGATCTTTCCAGAGAGCATAGCACCTGGTAGCAATTGCTTCATCGGCCAAAGGAAATGGTCGCTCTGAGCGCGAAAATTCCAGGATTGCCTTGACTCTTCGATGATCCTCAGTGTTGCGTTGTGCCCTTATTTCGGCTTGTCGTCGGTTTGTCAACTTGCAACTCTTTCAAGTTTGGATTCGTCGATGTCGACCTCGGATGGCGTGAGTGGGAGTTGGGGTTTGTACCTCGGGGTATTGATCGCATTTTGAGACGTAGTCAATAAATTCCTTGTGGCATTGCTTGCATTATACTCGGTTTGCGAAACACATCTTGTGCGGTTGTTTGTGTGTGTTAAGTTCAAAAGTTTGAGTTCTGAGCTTTACTTGAGTTGAAGATGTGTTTCTGTTGTGATTAAGCTTATGAGTAAGCTTATGATTGATGAGATATCAGTGAAGAAGCAAGAACTAGCTTGAACTGTCACTTCAATATTTATACAAAAGACAACAGCATTGTACATCTTCTGTGGTCTCAGTCAGGAATAGTTCCCTGCCCTGTTGAAACGGTAAAGTATTCGTCCACAACATATGAACAATGCGATTGTCTCGCAACTTACCTATGATCTACATACTTGTCGAACAACATCGGTCAATTGTTTTTTCTTTGTTAGGTTGGAACAAAGAAGATATCTGTTCACGATCTCCGAACAATGCGATTGTCTTGCAATCTACCGCAATAATCAGCTGTGACTTACTGGATTCGTATGGTCTCAATATCTTGAACAACGTTGATCAACCGTTCAGCATTTACCTTCACATCGTCCTTGGCCATACTGCCATGTATCGATTTCATGATCCAAACGATTGGAACTTCTTTTTTCGATATGATCTCGTCTTCTCCTCCACCCGACACTGCACTTCTTCTCCAAAATCTCTGATGTATCAAATATACGATCACCATCATGCAACAACACCGCCGCAGGGGTCTCAATCAGTGAAATCTATCTCCAGGGCCAAACAAGAAGCAATCCGCAGCATTAGGTCAACAGTCCCCTTGTCATTATTGCGTCCAAATTTAGATTCAAATCATGTCGCTGAAAGACACCAAGACAATATGAAGTATCCAGTGAGTAACTATACAGCTTGGCGGAAGAAGAGTAGAGCTTTCTTCTCTCAAACAGCGTTCAATGCTCAAATAAGATCCATTCTTGGAGTGAAATCTGATATCAAGGAAAAAACAAGATAGGAATACATTGAAATATCCACCGAGTAATTATACAGCTTGATGATAAAAGAAGAGTAGAACTTTCTTCTCTCGAAAACAGCGTTCAAAGCTCAAGTGAGGTTCGATCTTGGAGTGAAGTCTGATGTGAAGGAAAAACAAGATAGGAATATATTGAAATATCCACCGAGTAACTAACTATACAGCTTGGTGGTAAAGAAAGAATAGAAGAACTATCTATCTCCTCTCAAAACAGTATTCAATGCTCAAATGAGATTCCTTCTTGGAGTGAAGTCCGATTTCAAGAAAACATAAGATGAGAATACATCAAAGTCTCCACCCCTCATCAACCAACAACACACACTCATCCGAACCAACTCGCGCCATCATATTCACTATCAAAAATCCGCTCTTCGGATTCCCAATAAAATTTAACCCGATTTACCTTTCTTCAACAGCCGTATTGTACGACTTTCCTATTTAGATCTCTTCGCCTCAACGTCGCGTCCACAATTTACAATCTTCAATCTCAACAACAAAAACAAAAACAAAGATTTCGTCTCGATATACTGCGGTCTGCGGTCTTTCATCAGTTGCTGCTTATCTCTTGCTTGCGACCAAGGAAGAAATCACAACACAACAATAAATAAACCATCATTGCCCAACCTATCCAATCCATCGCCTCGATCATTAGCTTTCCACGCGACAAAAACAAACCATCAAAATCCGACTTAAAAAACCGACTTCAACAAGAATTTTAATCTCAACTTCAATCTCGCAACTACACCTTGCCCAGCCTAGCTCAGCCAAAATGTGCAAAACAACCCACACCCACTTCACCTGCCGGTGCACACATCTCATCGTACATTCCTGCGCTTTGGACTTTCCGCTCGGTCGTCTCGTCTGTCCGCCGCCTCATCTCGTTAAGAAAGATATATATGTGTATGCAGACTGTGATGATTGTCTTGTCGCATTTAGCATCCGAGAAGAGAGGGCTGCGAAGAAGGCGAGTGAGAGGTGGATGAGTATGATTGGGGAGGTCATGGGTGAGGTGATGGGTGGGGAGGAGGGGGATGCTGATGGTGTGGATGGGGTGGATATAGATATAAGTGAGGAGGATAGGGAGGAAATTAGAGACGGGGATATGGTGGAGATTGCGGAGGGGGTGGAGATTCAGAGGGGGGTTGGATGTGGGGGAATTGAGGAAGGGGAATGGGAGGGAGAAGTGTTTGATATGGAGATGGAACTCGAGCGAGATTTGAGAGTTTTGGTAGGGAAATATGAAGCCGAAGCTGACAACGAAACCGAGGATTCGCAGTTGGAAACCGCACAATTAGATATTCAAAACGAGATCGACCAGGCCGATGACGACACTGGCGAAAACGACGATATTGCGGCAGCAGCACAACTATTAGCGGCACTGGGCCAAGTCGAAAACTCAGAGATGATCACTGAGGGTGAGGGTGAGGGTGAAGATGTGGAGGATAAGGATGAGGATGAAGATAGGGAGTTTTCGGAGCATGTACAGACGATTATGAAGAATTTGAGAAAACTTCGTCGGGAGAGGAGAGATATGCATGTGAAGATTGGAGCTACGGATATTGAGCGGCAAGAAGAGGCGCGATTACTGATCAGCGATTGTGAGGAAAGGGGAGAAAGTGCCAGTGGGCAGTGTGGATTTGGTTTATAGTTCTGAGATTGGATTGTGGTTGGTGTAGTTTAGGTGATGCACTTGCATGAGAGTTTTCATTTCTCTGAAGATATTAATACAGTGTAACAAAATCAGCCAAAGACTTCCTTCAAAGACTTGATTCACTGTTTCCGGCTCATGAAATTGATGACCCTCATTTTTGCGGAATACTTTCACTTTCATGCAACCTCATCATCCCATTTCGCTCGTCATTCGAAACTATTCAAAGCCATGTGGCATGAATAAGTTTACGCGCAATGATAGATTGAGCTCGAATCACACGATGAAAACAATATGTGCAAGAATCAACGTGAAATTGCGACTAACTAAAGGGGAATCTTACATTATGCAACGAACGCCCTTATCTATTAATTTTGCAACCGATGCACCATCCATTCTAATATTGACGCCATCCCAAGATCCATCACCTCGCTCAATTTTCAGTCCATAGATACGATATTGTGTATCGAAATGAAATCATGAGTTCAATACATCCCATGCTAAATTTGATATTTAACCCCGATAGATACTATCCAACTCCGGAAAATACTGTGCTAGCTTATTTCTACTCTCTGAATCCCTCACGAGTTCCGGAGTGTCAGGTATGTCCATATAATCAACTCCCGAAATTCCATTTGAGGCTCCAGCGCTCATGGTATTCGCCGGGATATGTACCAGTGTAGGAATGAGTGGTGCTGCCGCACGTTTCTTCTTCGTGTTGCCCTGTTCCCAGGATTTGGAGGAAATGGCGGTAGGGCGAATAGCTACGGGAGTGGCATGTCGAATGTCTGAGATTATTGACGTATTCGATATGTTGTTCACTGTGTTGGGGTTATAGTTTTCTCCTGGTGAAAGCATGGCTGATGATGGGTTGAGTGTTTTGGCGAGTGATTGACGTAGTGACATAGACGCAGGGGGGGCTGGCGTCGTAGCTGGGGTTGATTTCTCGTTGGTGACGAGGCCTTTATCGGTAACAAACTGGGAGGACCGCGAATGATATGGATTGTGGTTATAGTACTCGTCGATAATTGGATGTACCATAACTGTCTGCTTGTGAATTGTCAAAGTGGAGTTGGTTGGAACTGTTACCCAACTTTCTGTAAACGTATTAGCAATGTCCAATTCACGTGGCTTGTAAGAATGGTATTGCCGAACAGGTTAGTCGATGTAAGCAATATGCCAAATTTTGGAGAGGGGCTCTTTCGAAACAAGCGAGAGAAACACTGGCTGCCTCGCGGCAGCGACATGGAACAATGCAGGGGGTTTGAACTTCGCCTATCTGCCGATGTGCAACATAAAGAAGATTTTCAGTTCTAAGTTTTCGTTCAAAGATTTCCTCGGAACCAAAATTCCTAGTGAGCGGAAATATTGTGTTGCTGGGATGCACTAGCGTCCCTTGTGTCCCGACCGCTGACAAGATCAAAGGATCAGGAATAAAATGCCAGCAATATAAGAATTAAGGGAAGATAATTTACCTCTTTCGAATGTTAAAGGTTCGCTTGCAACGAGGACGATATCAGCACCCTTGTCTCGACGATCCATTTGGTATTCGCCCTTGTTACCTTTGTCTTCCCATGTTGTACCAGAAGAATAATACAGACTAGCTGCTTCATCCGTTTTACTACTAACATAACGAGTACAGACAACACTATGTCCATCGGTGATTGCAAAATTCAGCAAGCTTCGAATATCGAGGTCCTCATCTTCAATGGTCTTCTCTGGGATTGCCGCAATAAAATCGTTGATCTGCTTGATAGTATCGAGCATGGCGTGCCTTAAAACAGTTGGGCCAAAGCCCTCAGCCGGTGGAGCACTGGGGTTATGTCCCATTCTCTCAAGTGTATCCAAGTATAATGCGAATGCCCATTCACTGTCGGTGCCTCCATGAACGCCAAGATACCATTTATCTGCCAATCTTTCACCCAGGCGTCGTTTTATGTGTTTCCAACCACCTAATCCACCATTATGCATCCACATCAAGCTTCCATGAGAGAAAGGATGGCAGTTGTCATCACTCAGGGAACCCTCCGTTGTAGCTCGTACGTGAGCAAATATGAGCGGTGAGGCGGTCTTTGAGGCAATTCGTTGGAGGTTGATGCAATTCCACGCAGGAATTGTAGATGTGAAGATACATGGTTCTGGTCCAAGTTCAGGCTCCGTGTAATAGCCAATACCAAATCCATCACCTACAAGTGTTACAAGTCACTATGCTGTCAAGTATAGAAGTCCACCAAGTACGCACCATTGTGAGGTCTTCTCATATCTAAACGAAGACGAGAGTCGAAGGATTGATTAAGTATCGAGTGGGTAGGTTCCAGGATGATTTTAGAAAGTAGAATGGCATCTGAGCCTTTGTATACCTTACTATCATCAATATTCTACTGCTTTTCGGAGAGCTTGAAGTAGTTTGACTCACCAGAAAGCGACACATCTTAATCTTCTGCCGAAGTTTGTATTCTTGAGATTCAGCGGTCTTGAAAGTTTGCTAGAATAACTCGATTGATACGAATGAGAGATAGGTGTGCCGTAATTATTGCCAACAAATTCGAGAATTGTGTTGAAAGTTGTTTGCTCACTCTTAAGGAAGGAGAGCACGAGGCTGAAAGGAGAATACTCTAAGTAACGGTATGGCGCAATGTTGGGACTGAGACATGAACTAATAGGAAAGCCCAACGAATGAAACAAGCAGGTTGAGAAAGGTTAAATTAAATAGTTCTCTTTATTCTTAAAACAGAATATCTTTAAAATATGTACGACGCAAATGTATAATACCTATATACAAGGAAAAGAGCAAACAAATGTTGTATATGAACGTTATGTTGTGGAGTGAGTGTTATCGTTCGATAACCTCAAGGCTGTAAATTTTGATGATTTCTTTGATCTTCTCCTTTCTTTTTTCAGCCGCCCGCCAAAGTGAAGTCTGTTATCAAGTCACAATCACAATCCATATCCATCAGCCACAGATAACCAATGTACGCCACATCTGATTTGACCTTTATTCATGCAAGAACACATGGAATTCAAACCCCCCAATTACTTTAAAGTGGATAACAAAACCAGCAGAATGAAATTTATTGCTTCATGATTTTATAACCTCCTAAAGGATTCCTGAAGGATCGATACAACCTTAAGTCTACCCAGTATGAGTGGGAGGCTGTTATCGGCGAGGCTTCTGCCCGCGGCTCAACGTATCAACTCACAGTCTGCCCGACATTTCCATCATAATACGGTATCTACCGCTGGTGGTCTCCTCAGATCAGATTCTGCCGTTCGTATTGCGAGAGGAAGGTTATGGCCAGCTGGACATACACCCTTTTCAAATGCTGTAGTCGTTCGAAATGCTTCTTTTGTTCGCATCCTCCCGAATCTGTTGCTAAAGTTTGCAAGAATACCGGCGCTCTTCGCTGGAGTGACGGTTGGCGGTCTAGCATATATACAATACCAGGCTACCCGTTAGTTTGTCCACCCATCCATCTAGAGACACTACTAATTTTGAACTTCTGCAGAGGCTGGTAATTATGTTACAGAAATATTTAATCAAACAACGAACACTGTGACTGGCGTGGCAGGAGGTTTATTCGGCAATGCAAAGGATATTGCAAGTCAAACACGACAAGGATGGGAGAAGACAAAAGAATCTGTTGAATTGCCGGAGTGGATGCAAAAGGTATTACGGATCCATGAAGAAATTGGGGAAGGGAATGGTGGAGGTGGGGGTGGGGGCCCTGGCGGGGAACCACCTAAACAAAGCAGAATGGGAGCTGCGGCTGTAGGAGGAAGTGCTGCCGCATATGGATATGATCAATATACGGAGGACGACAGATCTCCGGTAGCTGCTGCTCGAGATGACCAAATGATGGTTTTGACCAAGAAAATGATTGAGATTAGAAGCATATTGCAGACTGTTGGGCAGTCAAATGCTCTTACTTTACCCTCAATCGTTGTTATTGGATCACAATCATCAGGGAAAAGCTCTGTGTTAGAAGCAATTGTTGGACATGAATTCTTACCCAAGGGATCGAACATGGTCACACGACGACCCATAGAGTTGACCCTTGTCAATACTCCTGATTCCCAAGCCGAGTATGGAGAATTTCCTGCTCTTGGCTTAGGAAAGATTACCGACTTCTCACATATCCAGAGGACGTTAACAGAATTGAATTTGGCTGTTCCTGACACAGAATGTGTTTCTGATGATCCAATCCAACTAACCATCTCATCGCCTCATGTCCCCGACTTGTCCCTTATTGATCTTCCCGGATATATCCAGGTTGTGGGTGAAGATCAACCTTTGGAGTTGAAGCAGAAAATTTCAGACTTATGCGACAAGTACATTCAACCTCCTAATGTTATTCTTGCTATTTCTGCTGCAGACGTGGATCTAGCCAACTCAACAGCTTTACGTGCAAGCCGAAGAGTTGACCCACGAGGTGAACGAACAATTGGTGTTATCACGAAGATGGACCTGGTTGATCCTGCGAGGGGAGTTTCCATTCTTAATGACCGAAAATACCCCTTAAGACTCGGTTATGTTGGTGTTGTGTCACGAGCACCACAACAATCACAAACAAGATCGTTATTCAAAGCAGGTAGTGGAAGCATCGCGGAAGCTATTATCAAGAACGAGCATGCATTCTTCTCTTCTCATCCTATGGAGTACGGACCTGATGCTGGACTCAATGTCGGCACTACAACGCTACGGAAGAAACTCATGCATGTCCTCGAAAAGACAATGGCGGCGAGCCTTCAAACTACCAGTGATGCTATTCATCAAGAACTTGAAGAGGCTACCTATGAATTCAAAGTTCAATACAACGACCGTCCTCTATCAGCAGAATCCTACCTCGCCGAGAGTCTTGATGCATTCAAGCACTCTTTTAAAGAGTTTGCCGAAACTTTTGGACGACCTCAAGTTCGCGAGATGCTGAAAGAAGAACTTGATCAACGAGTCTTGGATCTTTTAGCGGCCCGTTACTGGAATAGACCTATCTCAGATCTTTCACCATCACCACCGGAACCCAACACACTCGCGGAGCTCCCAACCGCCGATCCCGACTCCCTTTTCTGGCACCGCAAACTCGATGCTTCTACTTCTGCTCTCACCAAACTTGGTATCGGTCGTCTTGCAACTCAAGTCGTAGCCAGTGCAATCCAAGGCCATGTTGACCGTCTCATCTCTCAATCGACCTTCGCAACTCATCCGTTTGCTCGTCAGGCTATTACTGATGCAGCTGCCGGTATCTTGAATGAGAGGTTCTATAGCACTAGTGACCAAGTCGAAAACTGCATTAAGCCGTACAAGTTTGAGATCGATGTTGAAGACAGCGAATGGTCTCGCGGTAGAGAAAACGTTACATCGGTGTTGAAGAATGAGCTTAAAGCTTGTGAAGATGCGTCGAAGAATTTGGAGCAGCATGTTGGTGGTAGGAAGAAGATGAGAGATGTTATGAGCTTTGTTGATAAGGCAAGAAAGGGTGAGGTCATTGTTGATGGTGATGCCAGTGGTGCTGGAGGATTCAGTTCTGCTTTATTGCAAAAAGGTGTGTTCACGTCTTCTTCCCCCATATCTCCATCCTCCCTACGCAAAATATACTAACCCATTCCACAAGGTCGTGAAGCTGTATTCCTCCGCGACCGTTCCGTCCTCCTCGGCCTCCGTCTTAAGGCCCTCAAATCCACTCAATGTGCCTCGGTCAAAAACAAATATTACTGCCCAGAAGTCTTCCTTGACGTCGTCTCCACCAAACTCACCTCTACAGCTGTTCTCTTTCTAAATGTAGAACTCCTCTCCGAATTCTTTTACCAGTTCCCTAGAGAATTAGACCAGAGATTAGGAAGAGGTCTAACGAAAGAAGAAGTGGAGAAATTCGCGAGAGAGGATAAGAAGATTGAAAGGCATCTAGAGGTTATCAGGCGGAAGGAATTGTTGGAGTTGGTCTTGGGGAAGATGGAAGGGTTGAGGGATCTAAGAGAGTTGGATAACGGGGAGGCGAGGAGACCACAAAGAGGGCCGAAGAATGGGAGAGGACCTGGGAGTAAAGATGGTGTGAGAGGTCCCGGCGGAAAGGAGAATGGGAGGGGTGGGTGGAGTTTGTTTTAGTTGGTTGGTGTCTGGGGTATTATGTATTATGGGGAGGGGAGGAAGAGGTTGGATTGATGAAAAGTTACAAGCAAGCAAGCGAGCAAGCAATAAATTATCACGGCGTTAGGTTAGGGAATTGATGAGAAAAGGAATAGTGCGAAAATAGTTGTATATCCTTTTTTTTTAGTTGGTATTGGTATGGTGTGGTAGTGGTAGTCGAGGAGTTGTTCACTCTGTTCGCTCTAGCTCTACCTTTATGATGAATGAAATGACTTTCTTTTTTGTTATAGGTAGTTAGTTATAGATGCTATTTATTAGGCTCTACCTACTCGAGTACCTTATGATTTCAAGGGTCTAGAATTTTGTTTTGCTGTACTGTACATGGTTATACTATATATACCTACGAGTATCTATGTGTAATGATGTGATGTGATGGAAGACGGTGAAATGTCACATTTCACTTTTCATATACGCTTTTTGCTCTACATGTTTTGATTTTTATCCCGTGATGGCACCTTGCTACCCTATAAGTTTTAATATAATCGAAAATAAATAGGTAGGTATGTATGCGTTGATGCTCGCTAAAAATGTCATTCAACCATAATATAATCAATAATCCATAATCCATAAGTTCATATAACTATACCAAACATACACATGAAGATTCACATTTTCAACTACGAATTTATTTCCCATCAATAATCAGTTGCGTCGTAACTTCCCACTTCATGCCTCTACCATTTCCGTATCCACCCCCAAGTTTATTCCTCACCAATGTCTTGATCCTCTCTCTCAGTTTTAGCACATTTCCTTCGTCGCCCCGGACTCTCAATTTGAGATTCGCCATACATAATCCATAATGTACCTGCCAAAATCTTGCTTCCTCGACTGTTGAGACCGATGGTTCGGATTCAATCTCCTTCATGACTTCCGATACGCCAGCACCGGAATAGGACATGAGGAGCATGAGTCCCTGGGCCGTAGCTAGGCGGACGCCAAGGAAGAACATGGAGAGGGCAATGGCGGTGCAGAGGAGTCGGTCGAGCCAGATGTAGAGGGAGATTGTGAGGAGGGGGAGGAGGAGCATGATGGTGCTGCAGCTGAGAGTTAAAAAATGTGATGGGTTTGAGAGCACCGAGGGGAGAAATGATATGTAGGCGAAACGCATTGCTTTTCCTATTCGTGCGTGGTTCTTGAGTCCGATTGCTGAAACGAGTGTCGCTACTATCGAGAGTAAAGCGGCGGTATCGACAGATCCGGGACTAACGCGTTGATGGGAATGCGGGTGGTGCGGAGAATGTTCGCCTAGTCCTTCCAGGACGTGTTTGAGATTGTGGGATATGAGATCGAAACCCATGAAAAGGAGAAAAACGGACATGGCGAATCCTGCGAGAACTTCGGCGCGTTCGAGTCCGAATGGGTGACGGATCGAGGATCGTTTCCATACTTCGAAGTTGCAGAATACATCGACCACGACGCAGATGGTGGCGGATACGGCATCGAAGAATATAAGATGGGATAGTGCGGTGAGGGCTAGCGAGCCTTGCGCGCTGTAGAGGACGAAGGCGGATATTAGGGCGTGGCAGAGACACCAGGCTATTCGGATCGTTTGTTCTTTGGACATGCTTCTCCATGCTTCTTTGAATGTAGGGGTAGGTAGGGAGGCAGGGAGAGCGAGGGGTGCTCGAGGAGGTGGCTCGAGAAAGATTTGATGTTGGGTTGAGACACTACTGTGTTTGTATCTATGACCTCTTCGCTGGCCAATATTCTGGTACATTGTTAGCTGAGTTCTAATATGATTCTTTTGAGGCTCGCATACCGAATTGGCAATTGGCGCATCATTTATGGTTTGAGTCTGAAAGTTGAAAGGATTGGCGGCTCCTCTGGTAGGTGGTAGACTCATCATCCCGTCTGGTTGAAGGTTTGGACTAGAGAAATCTGAAGGGGGAGACATTGGGGTACCCATTGAGCCAAATCTACCTGTGTTTGAAAACGTAGGTGAGAGAGCATTTGGATCCAAGAGGATCTCTGAGTGCACGGTTCGTGAAGTGCCATCTTGCTGTCTCCATGTATCGCTGCCTTGCTTCTCTGGAATAGGAGTTGGAGGAGTGGGTGTCCTGGGAGGTGCAGGAATAGGCAAGCTTCTCGAAGTCATAATATGATGTCTAGTGATACTGGTGTTTCATGTAAACACGATTCCAATGAATCGATTGTAGATATGATATCGTCAATTCATGAATTATGCGCAATTGAATTGGCACGAAATGTTTCGTAATTCGTCATGGAGTGGTTGCGATATTAACTATATATAAATGGATCTGTAATTTACCTACTTCCCCCTTTTGGATCTTTAGACCAGGGGTAAATGTTCCACCGCCCGGCATTATGCTACTAATTGAGTTACGTAAGCGATATTTCACCTCATTTCGATATTAAGCTTAACAAAAGCTCTAGACCCCATAGCCAAGGGTTTCTCTATCACAACCCATCAAAAGTACATTCATCTTAACACAGCCTCAAATTTCCTTCGGTACGACAGCGACAGAATCTTAAACACTGGATCATCAGAACTACTATAGTATACTTTGTATTGTGATTGTTATCGACATTCGAATCTCCCATTCCTTGGGCAACATTCAATATTCCTTCGGCGCGTACACGCTCAGAAATCACCTTTAAAAGGAACGAACAGTATCTCAGGACAGCTGCTTCATCAATAATTGAGTTGGTTTTGGCGAGACTTATTGAGATTTGAAGTGTAATATTCAAACTTGTCAAAACACGTGTCCCTGCGCCATCCCCAAATTAAGTTTCGCTTCCAAGGCGTTATATCACATTTTCTCGAACATGAAATCGGCCTCGTAAGATTTGTTACAGGATTATAGCTCGAAATCATGGAGAAAGGGGTTGGGTCAAACGGTGCCTCACATGTTCATGCCGGGGAATCAGTGAATGAACCCGAAGAAATCCAATCCGAAATCAGACCTGGAGGACACAAAAGGACACTGTCTGGAAGCATCATGTCTAAGCTATCTTTTCTATCGAGACCCCGCAGTCCCGAGTCTCCGCCTTGTGATGAACCAATATCTCCAAAGAGGTCAAGTACTCGAGCTATGGCTGTTGCCGTTCAACAGCAGAAGACTAGGAGGAGGAAAGGTTCTTTAAGAAAGGCTGCACTACTTGGTCGAGGAGCGCAGCGCGATCGTAAAGAGGTCAAATCCATACTTCTCGATACCAATCAGCCAAGTCAATATGTTGGCAGCCCAATTCCAAGTCCTACTTCTCCCGAAAATATTCGGCCTGTGAATCATATTGGTTTGGGAATATCCGACGAAACTCCCCGCCCCTCCATGGAAGGTCTAGCCAGCCGAAACAATAATACTTTACTACCACCTATCAAAACTCTTCCGATGGGTGCTAATGATCACATCGTCACATCACCAACGACCGCTACAAGTCCGACTTTGACTTACACATCCACTACCGATGAAGAAGACTTGCTCAGTATTCCACCACATAGTTTACCAGCTGCAGCTCGTGGACCACCACCATCGTCCAGTTCAGAATCATACTTTCCGCCCGGCGCCGGCTCTATACTTCGTCGCCGACCCTCTCAAAAACAAAAATCCCCACTGTCTATAGGCGGACTCGCCGCAAGTCCACTTCCTTTGACAGATGCAGAATGGGATTACTCGGAAACTGAATGGTGGGGTTGGGTTATTCTAATTGTAACATGGGTTGTGTTCGTTACTGGTATGGGTTCATGTTTAGGGGTATGGAGTTGGGCATGGGATGTTGGAGAGACTCCTTATGCACCTCCTGAGCTGGAGGATGATCCGACACTTCCGATTGTGGGATACTATCCTGCATTGATCATTTTAACGACAGTAATGGCTTGGGTTTGGGTGGTGGTTGCTTGGGTTGGTATGAAATATTTTCGACATGCGAAAATTAGTGGGGACTGAGACGGCCATATATTTAATGATAATGTTAATTCACAGATGAAGATATACTTCGAAGTTTTGTGAGAGTCGTATTTATTATCAGTGTTCATATGCCATATGCAGGTTGACTTGAAATACCAACAAGCGCAATTGAGCATCTCCAGCATGCAGTCAAAATGAGAAACGCCGTGGACTGAGCAGATGAACCCTTGAACTGTCGTTCTAATTTATGAAAGACTCTTGTTGAACGTAGGAGAAAGGGGAAGACATCTATTTACAGCTTGATTGAGTCAAAAGTCCCAAGCATGATTGTGCTGGATGCGAATTACTCATTCATCTCATATTTTACCTTGCCTCGCCGAAGCACCGAAGTTGGCTCACTGATGGGCATAGATCGCGACCCCTGTATAAGAAAGTAGGACAGCTGACCACCGAGATCCAAGAAACATTGGATTAGCTCACTATTTGCTATTGTCCAAGGATCAAAACCAAGGAATATCTATATCTAGATGCGGGCTCTGGTGTGGTCGTACGCTCCTGGGTGGCTCCTTTATCGATATAGATTACGGAGGGTAGGGTGCTTTCATTGTTTGTTGTGGCATGGGGAGAACGCATTATTCCCTCGCTTATGCCCAAGACGACAATCCTTTAATACTATACAGTGAAGACTTTGTGGCTCTTGGGGATGTTGTTCTTTCATGCTGGCCAGAACATGGAGAGAATGTATACCAGTATTCGTTGTGAATAGCAGAATGTGAAGGATTGGATGGAGAGGTTCTGATATAATATTACATCAAGATGTCAGGACTTAAAGTCTTGAAAATAGGAGGGGGAGTAATTACTGCTGAGTAGCGAGAAGATCTAGAGGAAAGGGTGCAATATGTTGGTGGTTGAGATGTAGAATCCTTGGGTGGGATATCTATCACCTTACAGTATATGTAAATGCGTTTATGAAATTGCTGCTTGGTGTTTGTTTTTGATGGGAAGATCTATTTTATGATTATATCTAGCTGCTATGTCTGTTATTAAGAATGAGGTTGCTCTCGGTTGCTCTCGGTTGCACAACTTTCATATACTATACTGTACTGCGCAATTATATGCCAAGGCGGTGAGCCATTAGCGTCATATCAAAAAGGTCCGAGCACGAAAAAAAGATTCCCGCATCAAAAAATAATTCTTGAATTTCAATAAGGTCAATAATCAATACTACTCGATCCCCAATTGAGAGTACACAACACATTCAAAATGGTTGTCAAAAGTAAATTGAAGATGGCGCTTGCAGCCGATAAGAACACCAGTTTTTCGAAATTACATCAGAAGAAGGTGGCTAAAGTTGCGAGGAAAGATAAGGCCGTGAAGAGCTCGAAGAAGGTCGAACAGGAATGGGAGGATGTTGAGGGACAGGGTGAAGATGAGGAAGAGGAGGATGCTGAAGAGGGAGATAGTGAGGATGAGGACGAAGAGGAAGGAAATGGTCCTACTGAGGTATTTGCGCTTTCGCATCTTTTATTTACTAATACTAACCATCAGTAGATTGACTTTGCAGCAATCGACGAAAGTGATAGTGATTCTTCTGTTGGCGGAGATGAAAACGAGGAGGATGACGAAGACGATGACGAAGACGATGAAGATATCCCCATGTCCGATCTCGAAGATCTTGATGACGAAGAAAGAGAAGATATGATCCCTCATCAACGTCTTACCATAAACAACACAGTCGCTCTTACCGCAGCCCTGAAACGTATCTCTCTCCCGGTCGCCACTCTCCCATTCTCCGAACATCAATCTATCACATTAGAGGAACCTACGGAAATCGCAGATGTTTCCGATGATTTGAGCCGCGAATTGGCTTTCTATTCACAATCGCTTGAGGCTGTTAAGGCAGCGCGAGTGCAATTAAAGGCGGAAGGTGTATCTTTCACTAGACCTACGGATTATTTCGCGGAGATGGTAAAGGCGGACGAACATATGGAGAAGATCAAAAGAAAGTTGATCGATGAAGCAGCTGGAAAGAAGGCATCTGCGGACGCAAGGAAACAGAGAGATTTGAAGAAGTTCGGAAAGCAAGTTCAAGTCGCCAAGTTACAAGAGAGAGACAAAGAAAGGAAGGTGACTTTGGATAAGATCAAGACCTTGAAGAGAAGTATGTTCCAGCTCTAGTCCTTTCCCCATATTCAAACTCGTCTATTAGTCACATACTAACCAATAATAGAACGTCAAGGTGCCGACACGGAAAACACAAAGGAAGCAGACCTCTTCGATGTAGCTCTCGAAGAAGAAACCAAACCTTCAGGAAACCGAAGTGATCGCAAGAGCGGACCAAATAAGAGACAAAAGAAAGACGAGAAATTCGGCCATGGTGGTAAGAAGAGGTTTAAGAAGAGTGGTGATGCGGAGAGTACTGGAGATCTAACCGGATTCTCGGTCAAAAAGATGAAGGGTGGTGGTGCTAAGGGCGGTGCAAAGACTAGACCCGGAAAGGCCAGGAGAGCCGGTGGAAAGAAATAGTGTGTTTTTTTTTAATATGAGGGGAAAAGTGTGAATTGGGATAATTTGCAAATAGGCGTTTTTGTTTTTGGGGGGCAAATTCAATGGTGAGGGACAATGTGAGGGAGGGGGGAAAGTGATGAAAGTTGTAGAATACCATGAATGTAGATTTGTCTTCATACTATCTTCGTTCGTTCTTTGTATTGGAGGGTATCAATCAGTTGAGTGAGGTGAGGTGAGGTGAGGTTTCTTCGTGCCTCTGACTTCTGAGTATTATTCCAACGAAAGCTTTCATTAGTCTTGAAATAGTACTTGCAAGTTGCATTGATTTTTGGCTGTAGTCGCTGTACTGGTTGTTTTGGAGAATCCAAGCCAATATTTTCAAAAAAAAAAAGAAAAGAAAGGTTGTATCCCCCCCTGGAACCCCCGCCTGCTTAGTTTGTATATTGGGCCCTCTGCTATTTCAGATAGGGGGTTTCAATATTTACATTTTAGATTGTTGATGAGGTGATGAGGTGATGAGGTGAGGTGTATGAATCACTTTGCTGTTTCGAGATGGGAATGAGGATGGGGGTTTTTGTTGGGTTCTATTGGATTGTGTGGGTGGAGTGAGTGTGTAATCTGTAGGTTTGGTGGATTGGGGTTGTGAATTGGGGTTTTATGGGTAAGAGGTAGAAGGTAAGAGGTAAGAGGCAGAAGGTTTGGTGAATGGGTTAGAGGTAAGAAAAAAGACGTAGAAGGTTTGCGAGGGAAGGGAAGGGAAGGAAAGGAAAGGAAAGGAAATGTATTGTTTTATTGGTGTGATGTGTATGATATTAATGTTTAGATTTGGATTTTGGATTTGGACTTAGATATAGATTTGAATATCATAATACCATAGTGTGTATATAATGAAATAGAATGGAATATACTACTACTACTACTACATATAGTAAGTATACTAGGACATTATACTCGTATATAATGAATATTTGATGTTGTATTATTGGTAGATTCTATAGTACAAGTATAAAGAATAATAGTCGGCTCTCCGAGTCTTTAGAACAGCCATCTAATTCCCAGTTAGGGAAAGCGATTATTTCTTTTTGAATATTATGTGTATATATATATAACTTGTGTAAAGGGGGGGTGATCGCTTGCAGAGGATAATCGCTTTCCCCGTTCCATAGAGAGTTAACTGTTAGATAGATAGAATAGATAGATAAATACACTGTTCAAACTCCGATCCCGTTTTCGGTACAGTGAAGAGAATGACTCTGAATGAGCATGCGCATGAGCATGGGCTAAGATAGATTACTGTACTGTGATTATTGGTCTATGATTTGCTAGTGGATTGATTGACTACGTCTTATAGAGTGATGGTTATTCTGCCATGGTTCTGCGATGAGGATTCTACGATGGTAATTTGAAGATAAAATGATTATATTGAAAAGTATACCGGGATATAATATGAAAATGTTATAATTTGAAGTTTAAAGATACTAGATTGTCCGGGGAACTTGAATGGGAATAGGAGTGGATTTTATGGTATATTCAGATAGATGGACGAGTATTATATATATGTATATTATATTATCTATTAATAATAATAAAAAGAAAAGAAAAGAAAAGAAAAGAAAAGAAAAGAAAAGAAAAGAAAAGAAAAGAAAAGAAAAGAAAAGAGAGATTTAAAGAACAAGATACTCAAGAGAACAGAGTACTCGAATAAGTAGTAGTAAGTAGCAAAATAATACGTCACTATATACTCGAATGAATGAACAAAATTAGAATATTATACCGGTACTCGTGCTGGTCTAACCTACTAAAGAAAACCAAGTACTCAGTATAATATTATAAAATCAACCACGGAAATAGAGCGGGAATTATAATATAACCCCCTTTTATACCCCCTCCTTATCTCCAAACCATTTCTGTTTCATCCTCTGCTCGCGTTATTGTGTTCTGTTGCCGAATACCAAGATACAAGTATACTGTACTGTACTGTACTGAATTCTAGATGTATATTTGATTATTTGGATAGGATAGGATAGAATAATGTAATAGAATAGAACAAAACATTTATTCTCAATAGAAAATAGCTCTCTCTCTCTCTCTCTCTCTCATATCCTATTCCTATGAGGAATCCTGATATGGATGGGTATAGTATAGTACTATAGATAGGGTATACTATACAAGCTCTAGAATCGTAGAAGAAAGAAGAAATTGAAGAAAGTAAGACTTATACAAAAGCTATATCTTGTAAGATGTGCCACAGCGTCCGATTTGCAGCTGGCAAGGCAAGTAGATACGGTAGATAAGGGAATTATTTGTATATGCATGTCACCCACGTTTTTCTCTTACTGTTCTGTAATGCTTAATTGTTTTTTTTCATCTCAAACCGATGGTACTGTACGCGGTGCACGTACATGCATGTAGGTACCCCTCTTATTGTCTTGCCTTGTCGAGAATTGAGATTCAGATGCTTACAGCTTATCTAAGAAAGAAGTTGTGGAAGACTGGAAGTACATGTGATTGAAGAAGTTTGGCGTTGTGATTGGATGAAAGAATTGTCTTGATTGAGGGAGAGGTGTTGGGTTGTGTAAGGTTAAGCGCTGATGGATATATATCGGTTGCTAATCGCGATGGTTGGTTGGTTGGAATATTATATATATATATATGTTGATTGGCGATATGTGAGACTTATTCTCAAAATTAGTGATAGGAAGATACAAGTCAATACCGGTATTGTGATTGAGTTCTTGCAATTGATATGATTGATAGATGGATATCTCGAGTCAAGGGTTTAAGACAAGGCGGGAACTAATAGATGGATCGGATGGCTTTCTCGGGTAGAAGTCTAGAAGATGTGTGTAATAAGATGAAATTTCGGTTTCGTAAGAGGCGGGCGGCGGGTTGATTCTGAATAAGGTGATGGATATTTGATAATACGTGTACTGTAGATTAGAGTCAAAAAGATACCGAATGAAGGTAATGTAGTTAAGTTGATTGGCTGGCTAATCAAGGAAAAAGTGTTCTATACATTGACTTCCAAACGTATAGTCTTTGATATTGGGTAGAATAGAATAAAAATAGAACATTAGATGGAAGAAGTTAATCCGGTTGAAGTGAAAGGTCTAAAATGATTCTGTCTGTGTAGCTATCCATTTGAAACATAGGTTGTACAGAAACCGAACCTCGTGAGTGATGGATTATTTATAGAAGCGGTGTAATCAATATTATCATGATGACGAGGTTGAGTTAATAATATAAGATATGCGTTGTTCTTATGAGATGGCTTTTCAGTATACAGAATGTCTTGACTTATCAACGTCGTTATTCATCCAGAGAACTTTCTGAATGATTGTGAGGGAACTCTCCTTCTAGAATAATCAATATCAAGTACTATCCCGATACAATAATCCTAGTTTAGGTGTCGGTCTCGCCTCCCTTCTTCCGAACTTGTATCAATACTTACCTAGTATACTCCGTACCCAAGGTATATATACAAGGGCTTTGTTTAGATAAAGACCTATTCAAGCACAAGAACTTGGACAGGAAGAAAAAGGCAACCGAAAAAAGGATATACAATATCTATAATAACGAATTCCTCCTCCTCTCAATTTTATATACATACCATACCATACCATACCTCATTGTCTACTATACCTTTTACGTTTTATATAAATATCAAATTAGATATCATTCTCAATCATTACTCTTATTATTGTCATCAAGACAAGATGATAATATCTAACCGTTAAACAATCAACCCTTCTATCAACCCTTCCCATCAACCTTCTATCATATCAACCCTTCACTTGCTGCCATCTTTACTACAATATCATTTTATATCATACCTACTTATTAGAGCGCGCCTAACTCGCAATTTCAACAAATCCACTATATATAATAACCACCCCCAGCCAAGACCCATCCCAGGTTTGAAGAGAAGAAGAAGTCGAGTAATCAAAGCACGGTAGTAAAACAACAAAGCAACAAAGCCATTCAGTAAAGCAAAGTAAATTGATAAGGAAACTCCAAGAGGAGTCTGTTACTCTTATTGATTATTTGGTACTAATTACTTACTTGTACCTCGAGTACCTACAACGATTCGACCACCTCCATCCCAAACTTGACATCTAATTCATCACCTTCTGAGTTGAACCTTGAATTTGAATTTGAATTTGAATTTGAATTTGAATTTGAATTTGAATTGTAATTGGAGTTTCTTACCAAAACCAAAAAAAGGGGGGAAAGAAGAGAGGTTTAATCATATTATTTTATACCGGCATATTATTATTATTATTATTATTATTATTATTATTATTTTTATTTTTATTTTTATTAGCCATTTCAACATAGTAGTAGTAGCGCTTGGATCAAATAACAACGGCCGCCAACCTTTTTCTCTCCTGCTTTCATACTCGACCATCTATCCCATCTCGACCATCTCGACTCCTCCTAACCCATTCACAACCAACAAACCACGAAACACTAAGGGGGAAATTCTTCATCACACACAATTCCCATCAAGAAGATTCATCGAGTCTTTTGATCATCTTCAATTCTATACCTACAATATTGCCCCGACGTTTGTAAGATATACATTGGAATTATCAATGACTATTCAGTGAATTGCCGTCTCGTCTCACCTCTGGCTCGCGACAATCTTTCTTCCCTTGAGGATTTCAGCTTATAACCCCAAATTCGCACAACTCATCCCAACCCATATATCAACAAAGAGATCAAAATATCTCGAATACTTGCATTCGAAATCCGCAAGTATCCTAGTTCGCTCAACTGCCCGTCAATCCATCAAACTACATACATATAATTCCATCTTGTGGCAGGGTCGCCTCTGAAACACTTTGATCGACAATCCAATCCTTTCTTCATCAACCGCCATCTGCGGATCAACTCCAATATGAGGGAAGTCAATTTCAGTATCCCCAATGTCAATAAGGCATCGGTCGGTATCACGACAGCTTTGTACGATCGTCGAGCCCTTGATTGTACTTCGACATTACCTTTGATCAATTCACTCAATCATCTCGCCTACCTCACCACTTCATCCGCCAGAATTAGGGATATCCTTACAGTCGATGGAGGTGTCGAAAGATTGGTATGCCTTCTCAAGGCTGGGAGGAGTAAGGATATGATGGATATGTGGAAATGGAATTTGGCTTTTCAATGCGTTGTCAATATTGGTGTACGAGGCTCGGAGAATGTTCGAACCCGGGTTGTTGAAGCGGATATGGTTCCAGTAATCGCAACAATTCTCGACAATTACATCAAAGTGGTTGATAGGTGCAGAGAGAAAGCTGAAGAAGCTAAACAGAAGGCTTTGCTGGAACATAGACAACAAAGTGGTCGTTCTGGGGAACATCGAAGTACACAGAAGGGGCCTTCATTTGGCAATCGAGCCTCGCGATTTGAATCCGAGTTACGAGCATCAAGACGCCAACCTCCCCCACCGTCTATCGACATTCCCTCTAATTTTTCTGGGGCTCCATTGACGGCTGGTTCAGATGCCATGGATATTACACCAACTAGGCCTCAATTTGCTCTTACATCTCCCCCAGAGCGAACTACCTTTTCTGTCCACAGACATCATCACCATCACAGAAATCAGGATGCGAGACAACACTTCTTGTCACCACGCCATAATATTCAACCACTTGCGACTGCAGTTCCATCAATGGATGCAGCTGATGGCTTCAATATCAGACCTGTGAGAAATGTTGACCGTTTGCCTTCAATGGTACCAGGATTCCAAGGTGGCCTGACGTCTCAACCCGAATCTCCAACAACTCCTCTCCCTCCTGCACAAATGCGGTCTCCTACCGTTCGGGCAACATCAATTTCTGTTGGCACACCTCGGTCACGAAGACGTCCTTCCATCAGACATCAACTTTCAACTGCTGCTGATACAGAAGATCTGAATGCTGATAGTATGGCATCTGATGAGTCTGGGGAACCTGATATCACCGGCGTAAGCACAGCTGAAATTCAAACTACAACTGTGAATATTCAGGATGTAAGTATGGATGAGAATGATAGTATGCTCACGGCCGTCGAAACACCACTTGGTCTAACCACTCCCACCGTTTCCGAGGCACAGGATGCCGGGACATTCAATATCACCCACCGATCTGCCATGGATGGCAGCATGATTAATGATGCTACAACTCCAACTGAGCCAACAATTGGTCTTTCACCAGCTCAACCAACTACCGTCAACACACCACCTACCATGCCACCAACAACAATTCCAAGATATTTCTTGGATAGACCAACACCACCACAAGGACAAGTTTTGGCTGCTATGCCACGAGATGAGGATGTATTAATGTCTCTTCAGCTTTTAGCATACGTTTCCAAATACTGCAATTTAAGATCTTACTTCCAACAGTCTCATCTTGTTCCAAAACTCAAGATTGGTTCTGAACTGCACTTACTCGATGTCGATGAGAATCTCTCTTCCAACGCCACTTCCCCAGCCTCGTGCTCCTCTCATTCCCACGATGACGAAGAAGAAGAAGAATATTTACTTCCAGACGATTTCAACATTTTCCCATTGGTCGAAAAATTCACCGTCAGACATCATAGTCAAGATATGCAATACTGGGCAGGAGTTGTCATGAGGAATTTATGCCGAAAGGATGATGCTCGTGGGGGTATCAGACAATGCGCATATTATCAATGTGGGAAGTGGGAAGAATATACCAGGCAATTCGCCAAATGCAGAAGATGCAGAAGAACAAAATATTGCAGCAAAGAATGCCAGAAAAGCGCATGGGTATTTCATCGACATTGGTGTGTTCAAGCATCTCAGTGATCACATCACTTACCAAAAATAATGGACGAACTTTCACCATCTGTGGCTATCAGCTACAAGGCGACAACCAAAAACGAATTCTATAATGTCTTTACGGCAACAGCGACTCAATCGAGATCTCTTATGTCAAATCTTATCAACAACATTAGCATATCCATGGCGTTTCTTATATCATAGGCGGTTTCAAATACGATACCTCTGCAGCAAGCAAATTCTAAACCAACATGATTGGTTTTTCGTCGGCAAACTTTTCTTCTTACCCTTGTTTATCACACCCTCCAGTGAGATTCATCTCAATTCGATTCGCATGTGGCATAAAAATATGAATATGATAGCATACGACTCGAACGATGAACGAATGGAGCACGAATTTCTTTTGTCATACCTCTTTCTGGCATAGCTTTTCTTTTTTTCTTGAGATTCCGAATTCACTCTTGAAATCAACATTTTTTTCATTCGATACCAACCTACATACACGAAAAGGATGGGATGAAAGGCTTATATGATAACATCATTCAAGATGCATATAATTACCACCTTCTGGTCTTATACCCGTCTTACGACTTCTTCCTCTCAGTCCTTCTATCCTCGATCTAAACATCTCTTGGGAACACTTAACTCGACCTGACTTTATATTATTCATTTGGATCTTCATGTGTGATAGGATGGGGAGTTACAACGACTTTGATTACGTCTCGGGAATTTTTGAGTGAATGTGGCGGGGAGGTTGATGGTTTTGATGGGATGATGGAGTCGATGCATATGTTGGGGCGAAAGCGAGGAGTGTAGTGGAGTTCTCTTTTTAACTTATTCATGGCGTGCGAGAGATATCATATTGGGTGCGGGTAAGAATGGGATGAAAGGAAAAGAGGAAAAGAATGGACGGGGTTTATAGGGATGGAAAATGGGATGAAGGATGGGTTTGAGAGATGGATACGGATGGAAGAAGGGAGGAAGGAAAGGGAGGAAGGAAAGGGAGGAAGGGAAGGGAAATGATGAAAAGGGGATGGAATTGATGGGAGAATGAAATACCATACCGTCGTATATCGCATAATGCTTTTTGGCAGATGTGCAGACGGGCAGAAGTTGAAAATGGATACCAGATTATAGTCCATGAAGCGAGTAATCAATCAATCATAATCACAGTCACAGTCAATGGAACTGTGATGAGTAATCAATTATGGTCAAAGTTGAAATTTCAGTCGAAATAAATATGCGATGGTAAATAGGATGAAAGTGATGGTGATGGTGATGGTGAAAGGGTGAAAGGGTGAAAGGGGAAGTGGATGGTTGGATGGATGAATGATTGGATGGTTTTATAAATGTGAACTATATACTCGAGTAATTGATGAGAAGAGATGAGATGAGATGAGATGATATGGGAATGAGATGGGAATATGAGATGGGAATATGTGATGAGAATGAGAAAGAAGGATGAGAAAGAAGGATGAAGGTTAGGCAGGTATTGGATGGTAGGGATGAGGGGAGAGGATGAGTGAGATAAGAGGGGATGTGAGGTGGGATGTGATGGGATAAGAGGGAGAGCGGTAGCTAATTCAAGATTCCAAGGTAGGAAGGAAGGTGAGAAAGTGGGAAGGAACTTATCTAATACTCGTACTCGAGTACATGCTAACAGCTAACAGCTCACATCAAGCTGGGACGAGCTTCGTCATTGCGAGCGATACACAGGAAGTACGGAAACGTTTGAGTTGAATGATTGGTATTTTTAGGACTGCATGTCTATATATTAGAGAAGGGGTCTTGATGTCATATCTAGCATTATTGATATGATAATTCACTGCCAGAACCTTCATCTTCCCGTTCAACTCTAAGCAAGCACTTTCCCTCTAATATTTACAATCTTCACAATCTCCACCCCCTTCTTCTTCCATACCGCACTCACCACAACACCCTTCGAATCCCACTTAAAATCCACCACTCCACCCCCTCTTACCCTTAATCCCTTCACAGTCCCCCCACCCCACTCCTTCGGAATCGCGGGTCCCAAAACAATGGTTCTCTCTTCACCTCCATCTCCACCTCCACCTCCACCTCCACCTCCATCTCCATCTCCATCTCCATCTCCATCTCCACCCCCCAGTCTCCCCGGTAAATCCACAACCAACATCGCCAACACCGCCCCCCCAAACCCAAAATTCGCATCAATCTGAAACGGTTCATTCTTCCCCGAATACATACTCAATCCATTCCCGGCCAAATTCTCCCCCACCACCAACCTCAACTCCCCATACGCCATATCCGTATCATTTAGCCTCGCCCAACAAGCCGCACGCCAAACTTTTTCCCACCCAGCATTCGAATCTGCAATTCCGGGACCGCGCGATGAGAGCGAGTTGTGCACGGCGGAAGAGATGCTAGGGTTGGTGTAGCCGGAGAGATGGGAGGACAGTGAGGAGCCGGGGAACCAGCCGATGAGGTGAGAGAGGTGCCGGTGAGTACTGTTTTCGAGGATGGGCATGTAGATTTTCCATTCTTGGATTTGGTAAGTGGGAGAGATGTGGAGGCCTTTGTCTAGGGAGGGGAGAGTTTTCGCGAGGGTTTTTTGGAGAGGTGTGTCGGTGGAGAGAGTGCGTGCGGCTTGGAGGGTAGATGTAAAGAGAGAGTGGATGAGTTGTTGGTAGTGTGTGCAGCCGAAGGTAGTCTGAGAAATGTATGATCAGTTACGAGTAGTGAATTAACACATTTAGCGAGGGTCAACTCACAGGTCCATGTTCTGGGGAAGAACAAGGATTTACAACTAACGTCCCATCATTGAAATATCGATCAATTTGAAGCTGACTTAGCCAAAACTCCGAGATGGCTTTGAGTAATGGATACCCAGTCTCTCTCAACCAAACCTCATCTCTCGAGTAATCATAATAGTCAGCTACATGCTGCATCATCCATGCCGCAGCCACTGGATAATCAGCCCAATATTCATCACCTGTCTTCATGACCGTATGACCAAAGATATTGATTTCATCATGAACAACCCACCCTGGAGCATTATATAACAGCTTAGCCGTTTCTGCACCACGAGGTGCCCATGTTTCGGTCATGTATGTCCATAATGCGGCCTGTAGATCTCCGAGACCCGTTTGAACGGCGACCCAATGGTTCATTTGAAGATTGATGTTGGAGTGGTAGTCGGCGCCCCAAGCATTGGATAAGCTATATGCCCATTTGCCTTGGAGGTTAGGAGGGAGAGAGTTGCCTCGGGATGATGATATGAAGAGATAACGACTATAGTCGAATAGGAGACTCTCGAGCCATGGATCGGTATGGCTGTTATCAGTGGTGTTATATGCTGCGATCGCAGCGGCAGTTTCTTTGTTTGCTGATTTGAGAGGGTCGGGTAAATTGAGTGTAAAACTGTCCATGAGGGTGGAAAAATCAGATACATGTTCATCCCTGAGGGCTTTACCAGTTCTTGAAGCTGCCTTAGCTACTGTGCCAGAGACGTAGCTTCCCGGATCTTTTCCCCTGAACGAGTAATCATTGGCAGCTGTACCTTTAGTAGCGTCATAATTGGTACCAGCTGAAATAACTAGAAACAGAGAACGTTGGTTGTTAGAAGGCGTTATACCGAGAATCCCGGTAGTGTTGGAACAAGACACTACTCTCGTAGACCCAAGAACACGAGCCTCGGCCTTATAGATCATACCTATATCAGTTTGAGTTATGCCACTAAATAGAGCAGATTTTGAGGATGTTGAACAGGACGAGTTGACCAAGGAGCTGTCCGACTGTACATTTTCAAAGTGGACATTGATCCTAGGAATCGTAGCTGTCGAAGTGACTTCATAAACACACACACTGTCTGGATAGGAGCAGTAGACGGTACTGGTTATGGTCAGCAATATACCGGCGGTTCAGAACAGAGTTTGCAGACGTAGTAAAGGAAGCATTTGCAATCTTGAAGTTAGTCGTATGAATTCCAGTATCTAGGTCAAGCATTCGTTTATAACCAGTGGCACCAGAAATACCCTGCAGCGACACGGATAAATTGCCAAGAACCTGATAACTTCCATAATTGTCATCTGAACCCATCAAAGCAGAAACATTCCCCGTGCCATTTTGAAAGATCCAATCTCTGATACCTGGCAGTGCTGAAACCACCGAAGAGTTTGGATTGCCGCCACTGTAGCTTGCACTCTCGAAAGGCCCGCCATTCCACAATGAATCTCGGTTGAGACTAAGTTTCTCAAAACCTGGCTCGCCAAACGGGAGTGCTGTATCTTACTTAGCATAATCATAAAAGTGTAATTTAATTTACATACCAGCTAATTGACCATTTCCTATAGGATAAGCTGTCCTAATAAGGTCCTCGAAATGTGCCGGTTGAGTAGACCAAAGACTCTTGCCTTGTACCATAAGCGAGAAATGCGAAAGGCATAGGATCGTGATCCATGAGCTCGTAGACATTTTGAGTATCTACTTGAGCATCTACCAGTAAACGCTTGGCAGATTCTGTGGTAACATTACTGTTCATGATTATATATAGTTCTTGCGGATAATCTCGAAGGCAAATAAGTGAGGGGTACATAAACGAATCATTTAGCCGGCTCAATCTGCATCCTTAGCGAACCCGCCGACTCACCCCATCTTTACCCCGCAATATCACCCGGCGATATTGTCACAGATATGAATCTAGACGGAAGAAAAAACACAGGAGCCTCACCCTCTCACTGATTCATAATGATCAGAATCCAGATTGCAATATAATTCAGCTATGCCCGCGGCTGAGATATTCCCAAACATGTACACTTGACACTCCTCTAGCCCATCACTATACCCCCATCATTATCACAAAAGCATCACTCACATCAAAGCACCACCTGAAGCCAAATATAATTTGAAAATTTTCCTAATCATTAAACACTTACACATATGCGATTATGCATAGCAGATCTCATCCACCTACATCCTCAGCATTGCTCCACCCACCCCCCATACCATACCACCCATCCATTGAATGCCTCGGCAAAGAAGCCACATTACAAAATAGAGCTCCATGCCACCAGTGCTTCTTTATCCAGAGCCAATATGTCGAGTTTGTCCTATTTGAAATGCGCAGTGAGGTTCGGGGACTATCATACAAGAAATAGAACCATACTTTTTGCCGACGCAAAGAGAGATAATCCGCAGAAAGGAAAGAATGATAATAAGAAAAGTCATAAATCAATCAATCAACCCCCTCAATCCCCCAACATATCTTCATCTTCATCATCTTCAGCAGCACCATTTTCCTCCCCTTCTCCTTCTCCTTGTTCATCACCACTAACATCTTCAATTAATTCTCTTCTCTTCAAATCAGCTCTTGTTCCTTCTTCAGGTTCTGCATCAGCAAATGGATCATCATCTTCCTCTTCTTCTTCAACATCTTCATCCTCCAATTCCATCCTAATAACTTCTTTCTTTGCCTGTGCGACTGCTACTGCTGATTGTGCCTTACTCTTAATCTTCTTCGCCTTATCCTTTGGTTCATCAAGATATGCAATCACTTCCTTAAAATTGTGTCCTAGCCTCGCTCGATTCCTCTCAAGACGTTTCCTTAACTTTCCTCTCGTAGGTTCTGAAGCGTCAATGACTTTTGCGAGAATAGCCAAGACTAATTTCCCTGTCAATTCACAAAGTTGTTGTTCCGCTTTGAGAGTTTCACTTTGTCGTTCATTCTCTGTAACATCCTCGTCCTCGTCTTCAGAGTCTTCCGGTTCATCCTCAGGGGCTTCATCCTCATCTGGTTCCTCCAGGCGCTTCTTGGCCTTTTTCGCAAAATGTTTCTCGGCATGGTCAAAGATGGAAATTAATTCAGATTGAGCTTCTGGGGTGATTTGTTTAAATAGAGATTGAATGTGTTCGGGTTGGATTTTGGGTTCTTTTTGTCCAGCAGTAGTAGCTTGAGGTCGTAGAGTGGCGAATAAAACGTGAAGATCGAGAAGAGTTCCTGTTGCAAGTAGACGAACGGGATCAAGAGTACCTCGGGATGATAAAGCGGCCAGAAGGTTTTGAATGAAGGTTTCTTGACAATCCCTAAGAGAATCAATGTCGACATCTGGTACATCTTCACCTGATGAGATGAATCTTGTTAATGAATGTACCTTCCACATGAAATAGAACATGGCTGAACCAATAGCCGATATAACAATCTCATCCTCTTGAGCATCAATATCCGGATTTGCTTCCTCAAGTTGTCCTCTTGCAACAACGTCAAGAATGATACTGATGGGAGAAGGTGTTTCGCTATTGATTTCAGCTTCAAGAACTTCAACACAATTTGAGATGCTTGCAAGTTTTTCCACCTTTGCAAGGTTGGTTGAAAGTTCTACAAGAATGGAATCCCTAAAAGCTCCTCGAACAGATACTTCACCAGCTTTGTTGATATTTTGAAGTATGTTCGTGGTATCCTCCCATAATGTTTGAAGTTTGCTTTCTGTGACTTCTTCTAGCTCTTCGTAACTTCGTGCATGTAATATTGCTGCACTTGCTTCAGTAAGAACATTCTTGTCAGCATGACCACTGAATTGAGCACTAATCTCATCGAGTAGTTTGGCATATCCTGTTGAATCTTGTCGCAACTCTTGAAAGACACCAAGATTAAGAGAATGTTCCAAACGTAAGACAGCAGTGGCAGTTTTTGGGTGAGCTCCAAATTTCTTGAGTAATCTTGGAATGATATCTGCCAAATGACGAGCTGTTGTCTCTTTGATCTCCGCTGATTCGGCTCTAGCGTTTCTCTTCTTGCTTTTGTCTTTTGATTTATCTGGCTCGGCGAGTTGGTTTAGATTAAGCTTGACCACTGCATTCAAAGTCTCTAGCAGTATGATCTCTTCGGTCTCTTCTGGCTTGAAAGAATCCTTCAATGCTCGATTAGTTCCCTTGCCTTTAGGATTCGATGAATGATCGTGCAAAAGGTAGCCGGCCAAAACCTCCCACTCCTTAAGCTCCGGCATCTTTTCGTATAATGCTTGAGCAGCAAGAGTAAATCTCGATTCACCACCAGAAAGATCTAAATACCGATCGGCAGTCGCTTGTTCTATTTTATCCGGCATCTCCTCCTGATCGGAAACATCATAATTCTGTAAGACCTCTGCGAGACACTTGAGTTTGATCCAACTAGCACGTGGTGAATCGTAATCATCATTCTCAACTGTCAAAATTTCCTCCAAGGCATCTTCTCCACCCAACTCCTCAATCTTTTCATCAAAAACATCCTTGACATTTTCAACGAAGAATGCAACCACAGCTTTCCGAACTTTAGGTTCCGAGTCGAAAATGAGCTTCCCAATAACATCAATGTCATCCGGTTCCAACATTCCTGCCTTTCGAAGTAAATTTACCAAATCAACCGCATTTGACCTAACAGCGGCATCAGAATCTCTTGTGGCGATTTCGATAATACGAGGTCTGAATCTTTCAATAAATGTACCCATTCTTGGAATATTGTTCGAGTTCTTCGTAATTCTTTCCAACTGCTTGACCACTTCGAGTCGCATGGTTGGAGCCGCATCTGTAAGCATCCAGCCCAAGTATCGTAAATATTGCCCATCGAACCAATAGCCAGGTAAGGTATGAATCCAAAGGCCTAATGCTTCAATACATTCCGTCCTAATCTTTGGATCAACATCTCGATACCTATGCACCCAGATTGTGTCAAAGATATCCTTGAGTCTCTCTTCTAGAATTTCCTTCTTTCCTTCTCCATCTCGGACCTTCTTCTCAAACTCTGCGAGTCTACCCTTGTTGGGTCGTTTGTTTCTCTTCTCTCCCTCGAGTTGACGCAAGGTCTTCGCAGCGGTTTCTATTTGTTCTTTCGCGATCTGACAGGTAGAAGTGGCGATAGTTAAAGCAACGGCAGTCGCGGTATGTCTGAATGGTCGTAGGTTCGAAGATGACATAGAAGCCATCCAATGAAATATGCTTTCCATTAACGGTTCATCCTCATCGTAGAGTGCTCCGGAGGCATCCATTGTTCGGTTTAAGGTGTGAAAGAAATCGAGAAAAGAAGCGCGAAAGGCATGGCTATTCTTCGCTCGTGAGATCAATGGATAGTCGGATATGTTTTGCTAAGATATAAATTAGCAGGATTGACTACAAGGAATGCCAAAACCTACTGTTTGATGTTCCTCTTGAAGGTCTGCAATTCTCCCATTAACATTATCTGAATCATTAATATCATCCTCAGTGATCTGAAGATCACAACCAGCGCTCTTCAATACAAAGTTTATTAATTCTGCCACAGCTCCAGGACCATCTTGTGCGTATTTTTCTAAAAAATTAGAAACAACCTCATCGGATGATTGTCCACTCGTATAAACATCAGCTGTAAAATGGGTTAGTATAATCTAAGAACGGGATCAGAATTTCTCATGGCGCATACCATAAAGTCCTCCAGCATTACTATCTGCTATGACGACTTTCTTTGCTTTCTTGGGTCGATTTGGTAACCTCACAGCGGAGACTCTAGCATGTGATGTTGCTCCGTTGATTTTGGGTTTCTTAGCTGCCGGTTTTTTCGAAGTTCTGGATTTCCTTCGAGCTTCTCTTAATTCTTCTTCCCCCGCACTTTCTTCCTCTAGTTCATCATCCTCGTCATCTTCTTCTGCTTCTCCTTCTGCTTCTACTTCTAATTCTACTTCCTCTTCCTCTGACGTGTCATCTTCTCCATCCTCGTCGGATCTCTTTCGTTTGGCGTTTGTGGAACGAATCGCAGATGATGGCAAATCTGGAACGAATTTCTCGGGTACTTTTACGGCGCGTCCTGATTTCCTTCTTTCACCCCCCACGACAAGTGTACTTGACAAATCGTTTTCGATCTCCATAAGTGGCAGACGTTGAGTACTCATCAGCGCATCAATTGCGCATTTGATTGAGATTTAAATGAATGATTCCAGTTGTAATGACTTGTTTGGTAACTGAAGTTGTGGTAATGTTGACAATATACCTTATCGATCGCGAGAATTGGATTGAGTTGTTCGCGTTTGAACGTTTATTTTTTTTTAATTAGGTTTAGCGCCACATCTTTAGTTACTACCCATAACCCATATTCCCTTATCTTCTCTCCACTTCAATAACTTCAAATGGAGTTAACATCATGATAAATTCATGAAAAATGATAAAAATTTACAAGTGAGTGCAAAGTTCAAACGTCCATCAGTACTATCATGTCCATGATACGATAAGCCATTGCTTGCATCAACATCTTTCTTCTACCTTTCCTTGCTACCTAAGCTCCCAGCCATGCTATCTCCTTTCCCCCCTTCATCCTCTGCTCCAGGAGAGGGGCATTTGATTGTTCAGTTACTACCTCATTCAGTCTCCGCTCTATCAAGAATGACTTTCCAGTACCCACTAAAATTGATATCTCCATCCCCTTCAGCGGAACAAAAGAGTCTTCTCGTCTTTCTCTTAACTTATGGTGGAGGTCTTGTCGGTGGAGATCAAGTTCATCTCAAAATACATGTCAACCCAAATGCAAAGTTGAGTATCGTTACACAAGGTCATACCAAGATCTTTAAATCATCAACACGTCTTGTCATTACACGCCAAAGCTTACAGGTCACTATTGAGGATGGTGCTTCTGTCTGTTTATTACCTGATCCGGTTCAACCTTTCGCAGGAAGTGTATATGAACAGTCACAAACTTTTGTACTGAAGGAAGGTGGATCTTTGTGTTTGTTGGATTGGGTCTCAGCTGGAAGGACTGCAAGAGGAGAGAATTGGGATTTACAAGCATGGAGCGGTCGAAATGAAATTTGGGCCATGGGAAAGGATACGAAGAAAAGGCTTTTGCTGAGAGATAATGTCTTGTTAGAAGGGGACGAAGCGACATCTAGAGAGAACCTACTTCGCCATAAAATGCGTGGAAATGGCATATTTGGTACTTTGATCCTAAAGGGTCCGCTGGTTGAGAAGTTGTCTGCATTCTTTTTATCGGATTTTGCTGCACTTCCGAGGATTGGTGCTAGAGATTTTCGATCTGATGATAGGAAAGAGAGGGACAACGAAATCGTTATATCAAAACACGAATCTTGGAGAATTCGACGACTTCGACAAGAAAAGGATGAGGGCATTCTTTGGTCTGCTGCCAAAGTGAGAGGATGCACAGTGGTAAAATTTGGTGCTCCAACTGTTGAAAGTGGTCGGGTATGGATTGGTGGTATGATTAAAGAAGAATCCAGTATATCTGAAATCTTTGGAGAAGATTCATTAATGTGTGTCCGTTGATGAAAATGATGGACCTGAACTGGATGGAAATTGGTCGAGGTGTTCGGACTGATATATAACAATAACGGCCGTCTCAAATCTCCATGCGAGTGGCAATCTAGAAAGTGTGTTTTCGATGTACTCGACCATTGCCTCGAACTAGTACCCACTAATGGATCTCCTCCTGTTTATGCTGCTCGTGAGACGTCTTGAAACTTAGGGGATACAAACGGACTTGCAATGAACAAACATGCTTTGACAACATTTCTGTTTCTGGTCTCGACGTTACCAACCAAATCCAGGAACACATACAATATCGATGCCATGATGAGGATTGTTGATGCATATATAGCCAAGCCTTTTGGGGTTTCCTTACTAGCCATCGATTTAAGTTTCCCATGCTTGTTTTACATTATGCAGCATCATTTGGAGGGTTAAAAATGAGACAGAGGATACTCGTATCCAGGGACTTTTACGAGTCGCACCGGAAGAATACGGTCACTGCACCCGACTGGATATTCATGAAAGGCAATGCTATCCGAGCATTAGTCTTTTGCCATCCGATGCTTATTCCTGGGTTCTTCGACTAGCTCATATATAACACGTGATGATCGCCGTCGTGTCTTTCCGCCTTTCTTTTCTACCATGAACCATTTTCTGACACATTATCACATTGTTTGTATTTCGGATCAAACAAAACAAACACAAGATCATTGCCAAAGAAAATGGATAAGCCGTAAAGAACGTTCGTTGTATAGGTTAGTCGTGTCAACGAAGAATCGAAGATCTCCCGATCCACCCACACGCTTGAACCGCTTCGGTCCTTGATATAGCTTTGGGCACAGGTTAATTGCTTCGAACATTTGCGACTCGATAAGGTTCAAGTCTCAAAAGTTTCAACCAATTGGGTTTGTGCTGCTGCTTGAATATGGAAAAGATCTACGATTTGCAATTCTGTGATTAGCTCGAGGGTCTCAAGTATCAGATAACCAACAAAAGCATTGTTTTCCAACAAAGATTCGAGACAGAGTTTCTGAATCAATTCCAGGTTGGCCTTTCTACTCCACTAATTCCACATCTTCGCTTTGACGATTTTTCATTGGCAACCTCGGGATGTTCATCAAGCTTAATCCGACTTCAAAACTACTTTTGTACTGTCCTCTTTGGTCAAATGCTTTACATTGGATGACTTCCAACACATGCATTTTGAGTTTAATATTGATGATTCTAACAGGTATTGAACGTTAAGCTTTTGAAAGTATAAGTTCAAGAGCTAGCAGTTCTTCAATCGAAATTAGTCTAGTGACAAACTTCAAACGGGGATAATGTTTTGAATGTCTCAAATAATCAACCTTGCCCATATTAGTTTCCATCTCTCCGGTTGAATGTGGCTTTGGAAACACGCACAGACGAGGTCATAGGAAGAAACGTGAACCCTGTTTGACTATACCTCCAAGAAGTATCTGAATGCTGATGCGACTCGCCAAGGCGAAAACACATCCTGTTTCAATCATTCTCGATACTGCAATCTTTAATCAAATTGTTACTTAGACCCTGGAAACTTCTCCGCATTCTGTTTCGTAACCTAGGCCAACTCGCCTGGATGTCAGCTTTTGTTAGGACTTCAACGTGACAATAATCTATAGGGTTTGGACCATCTCATCCAGTGTGGTTGATTCATCATCCGGTCGTTGCATTTCACTCCACTATGTTGCCGCTGTGTTACCGCTATGTTGACAAAATAGTTACTAGGTAGACCTTTAATTATTTGTATCCACATTAGCTCGGATAAGCTCTGTGCTTCAGGAACGGAGACTAGACTAAGCACAGACTTCGCATGGCTTCCCATTGTCCTCCTTTCTCCTTCCTCCTCGCCATTGAGTCGACTATGGAACTTTAGACTTCTCTTGGCAGGTTTCTCATGGATGCCGCCTTCCGTGCTATGGAATTTGGTCTGATCATAGAACTTCGAGTACTTTGAAGTTGATTTGCGCATGATTGAGAAAGTATTAAAGGAACTCAATATCCCTCAGTTTACAATTCTCTCATCAGCATCAATACCTTTCCAGTTCTTTCCAATCTTCCAATTATCTTTCCATTCTTCAGCCGCATACTATTGACTAGTATCCCGCCTCATACAATCTTTAACATCTTTAATTTTTCAATAACCCTTTAAAAACCAACCAACCAACCCCACAGCAAATATGCGTTATACTATCATCGTCGCCGCTCTCGTCCCATTCGTTGTCGCTCATGGCAAGATCGCAGTCATGGTTAGTAATCTATCTCATACCTTCTCACTCTCATCTCTTCCATTCCATTCATCATTCTCCACTTTCAAACATTCTTACTAACTCATTACTTTAGACTGGTGATATGGGAGGAAACACCACTGGTCTTGGTATTCAAGGTGCCGTCATCCCTGGTGCCGGAAAGAACAAGCAGACCGAGGTCGATACCACCGTCTTCAACAGCAAGAACGCCGCTACCGATGGTCTCGGAAAGACCAAGACTGGTGCCAACACCATGTCTGATATGACTGCCGTCATGGCCATGTCCGGTTCCACTCTTCCTCAAGTTTCCGACGGAGGTGACCTCAGCGGAACCATCCACATCGTTACCACTGATGGAGCTGGTCCATACTCCGCCATCGTCGACCCAACTGCTACCGGTACTTTCTCCGAAGGCACTCAAGCCAAGGTTACCACTCAAGTACCAGGTAAGAAGGGAAAGATCGCCGCACCCAAGCAACGTTCCATCATGATGAGATCCCTCGTCAACATGGGTATCGTCAAGCGTGCCTCCAACGTCAACGAGGATTACCCCATCAAGGTTGCCATTCCAGCCGGCATGACCTGTACCGGTACCATGGGTGGTCAAGAGAACGTCTGCATGGTTAAGCTTGCAAACCCATCTGGCGCTGGACCATTCGGTGGTGTCGCCGCTTTCCAGATGGCATCTGCTGCCACGGCTGGTAACTCTACCTCCGCCGCCGCCAAGCGATCCATCGGTGCCAAGTTCCGTGCTTAGATTCTTCAATCTAAGATTACGGCGACTGCGGGATCATGCCAGGAGTTGAAGGATCAGATTGGAATTCGGGGAAAGAGTCTAGGGTGTGGGAGAGAGCGTGGTGGAGATTTTCTTTTATATTGTGGATGGGGTCGATTGGTTGTCGGAAAAAAAGAAAGAGATATACTACTCTTGCATTTTTATATTGTCCTTAGTATAGCCACTCCTTTATAAACTTAATGTTGATGCTCTTTGCTGGTCAAAAACATTTACATTTCTCTGATTGCTTTTGTTTGTGAGGTTTATGTGATAACTCTTCTTTTGCTTTTGATTTCTACTGGTGATTCTGTGATATTCAGTTCCCTCCCCTCTTTTCATTTCCTCATCTCTGCTTCACAACCTTCTGAGTTCAAAGGTTATAGTTTTTGATTATTGAATTTATATAATAAATCTTCTTCTGCTTTTAATTCCTCCAGTACTAGTGATTCTCTGATATTCATTTCCCTCTTCCCTCCACCACAACTCTCCATTTAACCTCAACTTCTACCCATTTATCTCCACCTCACTACCTTTTCGTCTTCAAAAGTGTCCCTATTATTCATGTATTACCGCCTCCTGCCCCCAAAAACCTTAAGTGACAAGTCTTATATACACTTCAATAATCTTCTTCTTTTCTTTATATAGTTGTATAAATATCCCTTGTAAATCTATGTCCCCCAAAGATGTATTATTAGTTATTCAATTTGCTTCAGAAATACTCGAGTAGTCACGGTAGAATCTATTCTCTAATAGTATTACTAGTATAGTAATAATAATAAAAAGGAGATGGATTTTGTTATATATATTGAAAGAAAAATTAGATATAATCTATAGTGAGAGAGTAGAATCTAGAATCTAGAATAGAAGAATAGAATATATAATAAAATAATAGATATAATAAGAGAATAGAATCTAATTATATAAGAATGGATTCTAAATAGTATAAAAGTAAATTAGATTCAATTTTAGTATAAGAGTAATATACTATATATAAATATAGTCACCTATAAGGAATTCTCAAGGATTCAAGATCTCAATATTATTTGAAAATCCAGTCAAACAGTCTAAAGAGATCAACAACTAGAAGATATAATCTAATCA
>KI628793.1:0-34058 GCA_000503235.1 Sclerotinia borealis F-4128
ATATATATAAAGGATGAGATAACGAATACGTATAGATGGATGAATATATAATAATGTTTATATAGTCATTATATTATACTTCAATACATTATCTAATACACTTCGAGTTATATACTCTCACATTCTCCATGTTTAACCAATACCATCTCCGACTTTCTGTCTCACCCCCATATTCATAATTCGCTGCGCCTGTACATGCCACAACGACTCACACCAGTAAGGGGAAAGAAAAGGAGGAACGGAGTCGGACAAATCTTGTAGGACCTCTCTCCTTTAATGTATGACCAGATTCTATGCTAATGTTATGGTGAAGTTGCAGTTGCAGTTGCAGTTCTATTACAGTACTGTGAAATCCTATCCTATGTTGTAGCATCTACAGTACTGTACAGTAAATAATCCCATTCTGATTCAGCTGACTATTTAAACTAACGATGGAAAAGTTGGTATTTACGAGTGAGTATCGGTACTTACTTGAGTCTTGAAGATAAGTAAAGGGGATGGATATCGAAAGATATGTGATGTGATGTGAAGATTTTTGTTGGATAATTAATAAGTTGGAAGATATACCTACTTATATCTATAAAGAAACGTCTCAAAATCATCGCATTCGTTATTTCTATTAGTATAGTATTGATTAACACACTCACACTCCGGTAGTTTTTCGATATTCCATTCCCTCAATATATCGAACAATATATACCTAGTACATACCTACTGAGAATCAAGCATTCAGAGTCTTCTAGTTCTCGGAACAGATTGTTCTAGCTTGCTTGCTTGCTTGTGCATCTATCTGTTCTGTAGTCATCAGTTCAGCCTAGTCTACCCAGCACTACCTGCCTACCTACCATTGGAGAAGAAGGGATCATAAATATAAGTCGATCCATGATATCTCAGCCCATGATTCGAATGATGATGATGTTTGATGTTTGATGCCATCATCATCATCCCATTTTCATTATTTAATATCTTTCGTTTGCATGTACTGTACTCGAGTATGCATGCATCACATAAATCTGCTGCTTTGAATTGGATTACTATATTGGAATTGGGATTGGGATTGGGATTGGGATCGAGTTGTATGTGATCTTTTGTTATAGGAATATGGAAAGATAAAAGCATACTATTAATACAGCAACTGGTACATACTTACATTACAGCCTTCCTTTCCTTGCTCCGAGAAGTTTGATTTTTATTATCATTATTATTACTCATTTCATGTTAGTAAGATGAATCAAATAGATAGTCTTAGAGTTTGGAGTTGTGACCGAGTTAGAATAGTAATAGGATAAGGTTAGTTATACCGGGGAAGACGAATACGCATGCCATGTCATATGGGGAAAGAGAAGGGGAAAGGGGAAAGGGGAAAGGGGAAAGGGAGAAAGAAAGGGTTATAATCCGCCCTATTCCTATCTATTATCATCTTTTGTTCTGGATTTAAACCTTTTTAGATATTAATTACTTAAATCCTTAAATCCCTAAACCGGTTTAATATCAAGGATACAGCAAGGCAGGAGAAACAGAAACCGATAACAAGGTAATATTAGACTTTGTGGGGGTTACTACTTTTGGTGTTTGTCTGGGGTATAACGGAATGAGTGAGGTACGGACGGCTATACCTTGGTACAACTAAACTGTGACTTGTTTTAAAAAGAGAGGGAAGAGAAGAGAAGAAAGAGAGAGAAAGAGAAGAGAGGACAGAGAAGTCGCAAATATAGTATAGACTTGAACAGTCTTGAAGATTTGATAACCTTGATTGAGATATACTCGAGTAATAATATACTTCAGTAATAACTTAACGTTTTACCCAATTTGATCATTTTCTCTCCTAAAGAAGATTAAGGGTCAGACAAGACGGACTAAATCAATCCCACACTTTTATTCTTTTTCTTTTTCTTTTTCTTTTTCTTTTTCTTACAACTAAACCCTTTCCCTTTTTTTTTCTTTTCCCACCCACACCCATACACCCACACACCCACATAACCCACACCCGCACCCACACTTTTCTCTGCCCTGATACTCCGACACTAGTTTATTAGTTTTTTTCTTCTTTTTTTCTTTTAATAATATTAATGCACTTGCACTTGCACTTGCACTTACACTTGATTTGACTTTCATATCTTTTAACATTTCAACATTTCGTATAAGTTGAAGGCAGGACCCCCCTCCCCTCCCCTCCCTTCGGCATATCTTCTACTCCGTCTTCTACCCCGTCATTTTGATTTTGATTTTGATTTTTTTTTGGAAAATCATACCAACCAACCAACCAGCCAGTCAGCCAGTCAGCCAGTCAGCCCCAACTCAAAACATTAACTCACTCAAAGCAATAACAATAACAACAACTACAACTACTCAATTACTATTTTATATACTACCTACACCATCAACACTATAACCACACTATAACCACACCACATCACACTCCACAACTCCACACTTTACTTCAACTGGCACAACAACAACACAACACAAAACAACACAACACAACACAACAACAACCAATTCCAAAAAAAAACCCCATTCAACCATTAACCTTGAATAATTAAATTCCACCTCCTGGTCGAAATAACTTCATTGACTACTCAAAAAAAGTCTCAATCTATTCATTTCCCGCTCCTCTCCTCTCTCCTCTCCCTCTCTTCGCTTCGGCCTTACTACGAGTAAAAGAGTGAACATAAATCCACTTTATCAGGGCTCACCCACCATTATCTATCTATATATCATCCAACGAAATCCCCCCCAAACTTCTTTCACCTCAAAAAAGATTTCCGAATTTTACTATCGAAATTAACCCTTTCTTCGTTTTACCAATTTCAAATCGATCCCAAACGTTTATACAACCAACTCTTCCTTTTTGTGGTATTTGACTTTATTGAGGATACTGGATAAAAAAAATAAAAAAGTCGAAATTACAGATTACAATTTTCGTTGCGGCGGCAATCATATGCAACGTGTTTCTTCTGCAGTAGATTTTAATAGTCTACTGAATCCTCAGTCTACTCAGGAAAGAGAACAACAAGCTGCTCGACAAAAATTGGCATTAATCCAACAACAGCAACAACAAAGAGAAGCAGAAATGGCGGCCGTCAGTATGATGCCAAATATGGTTGGTGGACACCATGGAGACGATCGTCAAGACCTACCTCGACCATACAAATGCCCTTTGTGCGATAAGGCATTCCACCGTCTTGAACATCAAACTAGACACATTCGAACGCATACGGGCGAGAAACCTCACGCATGTCTATTTCCAGGCTGCACAAAGCGATTTTCGCGTTCTGATGAGCTTACTCGACACTCGAGGATACACAACAATCCAAACTCGAGAAGAAGTAACAAGGCACAGCAGGCTTCTCAAATTGTTTCGATGCATGGCGATTCAATGGCTACCATGATGCCACCACCCAATAAGAACATTACGAGATCAGCACCAGCTTCAGCCTTAGGTAGTCCAAATGTCTCTCCACCTCACTCATACACTTCCTACACCAACAATCTTTCGAATCTCAATCCTTATGGACGCAGTTTAGGAGGAAGCCCGAATAATGGACAAGCCCCCCTCACAGACATAAATATGCTAGCTACCGCAGCAACGCAGGTTGAGAGGGAGAGTGGCACAACGGCAACTCATTACCCACAACACAACCAACAAGCTCGCCATCACCCATATTACAGTCATAGTAATCACAGCAGCAGAAATCACCTTCCTTCGCTTCAGGCTTATGCCATGACCAGAGCGCATTCTCAGGAAGAAGACGACCATTATGCCCATCGCCACGCGAAACGTTCTCGACCAAACTCGCCAATGTCGACGGCACCATCTTCACCTACATTCTCTCACGATTCCCTTTCTCCAACCCCTGATCATACCCCTCTCGCAACTCCTGCGCATTCACCTCGTTTGAGACCTTATGGTGGTGGTTACGATTTGCCAGGAATTAGGAACTTGTCTCTTCACCATACTCCTGCACTTGCGCCCATGGAGCCTCAACATCTTGATTGCCAATATCATGCCACTACCAACCCAACGACGAGTGCTCCAAGAATAGGTCTGAGCATCACTGATATTATGTCGAGAACGGATGGCAGCACGAGAAAACTACCAGTTCCTCAGGCCCCAGTGGCGGTACAAGATCTTTCGAGCCCCGGTGAGATTGGATTCAACACAAGTGGCCAAAGTAGTACCACTGGTAGCGTTGCTGGAAATGATCTCGCGGATCGTATGATCTAAAATTGATATGCCTTGGCGTGTACTCAATCTTGGGACACCTGCAATTGTACGACACTTAATGCGCTGATGAATTTACCGATATCACTGGTATCTCACAGCAGCTAATTGCATCATTTACGGCTTGAATTTATTAGCGGTTATTCATTACAAATCACATCGAACGGGCAATTACAGCGACTAATACCACCATATCGAGACAATTGTCAAGAACCAATCACGGTATACCCGGAGCCAATATCTCGATTCTTCACTCAACCTTTTTATATGATTCATCGATTCAATTTCTATGCGGCATGGACGGGGTTTGGTTGTATACTTAGAGCGGCATTTTCAAACTATAGACTACTTTTTTTCGTATCAACCGATTCTCCAAATCAAGGAGCATCTCACGGCTGGCACAATGTCATTTTTTGTTTTCATTAGCTTTTTTGTTCACCACGGAGCGCGGGGTTGGGAATGCAACATTGGCATTCTTCGGGAAACTTTACACATCCGGAGGGGGGGTACTTATAGACATGGGAATGGAGGGATGGGGACGGGGATGGGGATGGGACGGGGGAATTCGTTCTTGAGGGAGGGATGATACAGATAATGTCGTCAGTGGTTGAGATATTACTGGAAGCAGAGCAGAGCAGAGCTATCCGATGGATGGGATATATGGGGTAGCAAATGATTGAGTAACGATTAGCTAGATCTTACCTTGGCTTGAGTCATACCAACCAAATGGAATGAAAAATCAAGAATATTTAACAACCGATATATGTTTTGAAATCACATGCTTTTGAGTGTTTTGCCGTTTCTTATCTTTGTTGGTGGTGGTAGAAGTAGTGGTGGTGGTAGTGATGAAACTAGATGAAGAGATATAGATATACAAGTAGATGTATCGGTCGGTATATATGTACAAGGATGGATGGGGGAGGGGGAATATGGAGGAATTTAGTTTACTCGTGTAATGGGTGAGACAATGGTAATGGTAATGGGTCCTGCTAATTGATTGATTGTGTGATGATGTGATGAGTTGATGAGGATGAGGATTGTGTGTGATGATGGGTATGGGATGGAATGATGGGATGATGTGATGGGATGGGATAGATGATGGTGTGATGATATGATGATGGTGGGATGGAATGGGAGTATGAATCAGTATCAGGTATATATATATATATATACTCAAGTACCAGCCAGTGCTTGTACAGTATTACTCGTAGGTATCTTTTTGAGTTTTTGGCTAGGGTTATAGGAGTCCGGTTCAATTCAATGTATATTGGATTGGATTGGATTAGTACCGGTAGGTATGGGATACTATCTATGTTATTGTGTGGGGAGATTTGGGGGTGTGAGGGGTGAAGGGTTGAGGGGTGAAGAGTGAGGGATGAAGAGTGAGTGAGTGAGTGAGTCTAAAGTTGTCTAGAACGTGAGGAAATGGGAAATGGGAAAAGGGAAAAGAAGAAAAGAAGAAAAGAAGGGAAAATATTTAGATTCTTTAGATTGATGGATTGGTATTGGCATGTGTTGAGAGAATGAGAGAATAATATGGGAGTGAGTGAGGTTGGAGTGAGTGAGGTTGACTCAAGTGATGAGATGACAGAATTTGACATGTGAAAATGCATATTAGTGTACGAGTACGACATCTCGTTATAGTGTACTCGTACTCGAGTAGAGTATCACTCATATGTTTCAAATATTTATATGTGATTCCATGATATGATATGATATGATATGATAAGATGAACATGTATTTATATGGAATTTAGATTTAATGGGGATGGATATATAGAGTGTAACGTATACGGAGGACTTTCACCTGTATTGAGTTTTATTGTGTCGAGTTATATTGTATATGTATATGTACTCGAGGATTGGATTTAGATATACTCGAGTAATCGAGTAGATGTACTCGAATAGAGTAAATACTCACTCTATATGTAAGATTACCATTGAGCAAAATGGGAACGGGCTAAGAACGGACTAGGAATACATACCTAGGGATGTCACGGTCACGGTAATGAGAAAGGAGATGATTGATTAAGGAGGAAAGACTCCGATTGAATGGGAAGGATGGGATGGGAAGTAAACTTGAAGGGAAGGGAATTAAAGAAGATGGAAATGGAAATGGAAATGGAAATGGAGGTTCTCGGACCGAATTACATGGGATACGGTATGGTAGATATACTTATTATAATTATATCAGTTAAAGTGAGGAAGAGGAATTGGAAAAGGGGGGTGGATATAAGATGGATGGATGGAAGAATAAAAGGATAGAAGATGAATGAGATGAGATGAGATGAGATGAAGAGGTTGCGAAATAAGATCAATATTGATATTGGTGATTGAATTACTCGAGTACATAGATACTGAAGTAGTTTTTTTAATCTGAACCACATTAGGAGTCGGAACATTGCCCGGTTTTGGGATTAGAATGATACCATAAGAAATATACCTAGGTACATATACATCTAAGTATATCGACTTCGACGTCCCATCCCGTATCCTATTGGATTTGCTTTGATAGTGAGGGGTAATAATCATAGGTGTTCACTAAGATCTACATCATGATCAAAGAAACCTATCTGTGACAAATCGAAAAAGGCACAGAAAGGGATATATATATACATGCAGGTACTTGTATATATATCCGGGATATCCGATCTTCACGACTCTACTTGTACACAACTAAGATAAAAGTCGTACTACACAATTGTATATGTAGATATCAAGCCACTACAAGTAAAGTATGGGTATAGTACCTATATGCAGCTGTCACGATTATATTATACCCCAATGTTCTTATGTTCTTATATTCTTATCTATAAACATAGCGTTGAAAGCTTGAAGTTCTACTCGAGTACGTTATAGATGGATTTACGTGAGTGGTAAAAATAAAATATAAACACGAGTTTATTTACCAAAAGGCATGCAAAGGTCACAGTAGGGATATATCAAAAGAATCAGGGCGGGAGCTGAAGATCTAGTACCAGATCTAGTATAAGCGTTTATAACGGCGCGTGCCGGTGCGATATGGCTAACTTGACGGGTAGAAAGGAGAAGGAAAGATTATCAAAACAAGGGGCATATTCAGCCGCTGTATGAAATTTGATGGGGTATGTGGTGCATGAGAGGGTAGTATCGGGGGAGGGATATGGAATGGGTAGAGGGTAGAGGGGGGATGCGAGTGGTGCGGGATAATCGTTGTGGTTCCGAATGGGGTTGCGTACATACCCGAATACTGCGTATGAGATGGTGTTATAGGGAGGGGGCTGTGGAAGATGGGCGAGATTGTGGGGTAGGGTTGTTGGGTTTGGGGATGGGAATAGGAGTTGAAGTTGAAGTGTGGAAGGAGGGTGATGCTGATTGGGAATTGGGAATTGGGAATTGGGAATCAGATATCGGAATTATACTGAGTAGATGTTATTGTGAGGAGAATGTTACTTGAAGATGATGAGACGATGAGATAATGAGATGATGAGATGGTAAAAATTTATTATAATATGATTTTATTTCATTGAATAATAAAAAACCATACACATCCAGTAACCCCCAACCCCCCCATCATTCCACATAAACATCCAACCGAAACCAAACCCAGAAATAACCAAAAAGCATGCGATCGACTCCTCGTATCCAACTTTTGGCAAAGTCAGGTCGTCCTCAGGGGAATAATGAGAGATAAGGCCGACTGGCCCTGGTTAAAACCCGTTGAGATTCATCCAGAATTGTAATGCAACATATATTGTACTCGGTATATTCTTACCGGACTAGTTGGGGGAGGGGGAAGGGGTGTCGCAATGTGATACGAGAAGGGGGAATGGATGGATGAATGGATAGATGGATAAATACGAGTAGAGGAACTTTCTTCTGAATGAAAACGGGATACGACGTTGACACGCGGAACGAGGCGAGATTAAATGAAGATGGATGAAAAGATAGATGATGATGATCTGATTCATGTATGCTTTGCTGATTTGGGTAGGGGGAGCGTTTAATTGGTGGGTAAGGTTGGCTTGGAGAAGATATGGTGTGAATAAATGACTGCCGTACTTTGGTACTGCAGATAAAATGATTCATCTCGTGGTCTATCATTTCATAAATGATTAAAAGCTCGTGACTCCAAGACGGAAAGAGTTGAAGATAGATACATTGATATTGATATTGAAATTGATATATTGATATGAATTCAAGAGATATAGGATAATATTCAAATCTGTGATATTAATATGTGGGTAGCTCAATCCGGGAATCTGGTAGTCTGATGTTTTGCGCAAGAAATGTCGTGCATTTAATTTATTTCTTGGCTTTGGTCATAATGACTATCTGGCGGCTATATTCCAGGCCCGAGTACGGTTGAAAATTAAATGAGGAACGGCCTGGATGATATCAGGGTGGGTTTTGGGGAATATGGTGATGTGATGTGATGTGATGTGATGTTTGCACGGGTGATCAAATAGGATAGAGACGAGACGAGACGAGATACTGTACAATTAGTTTTCTTGTGTTCTGTTCTGTTGTGAGATGGGAAGACGGGAGAATAGGGATTCTCTTCCGAAGAGACGTTGAAGAAGAAATTGATAAAAGGCGGGGAAGCGAAAATAAGGGGGAGCTGAGAAGAGAGGATGGTACCGGCCGGTACTGGTTGTAGATCAGGAGGCGGCGATAATGAGATGTGGGGTGGGACGGATTGTGGAACTTGATATATCTATTTTATAACAAAAAGCCTGAGAAGGTCAGAGAATATGAGTAACATGATAAATGGGAATTACTCAAAGGGAACCGTGGTACCGGAAAATGTTGAGCCTTGAGTCTTGAGTAGATGTAAAGAGGCCACCTTTTGAATATTGAATATTGAATATTGAATAGATTGAGAGACGAATAAAGGTATTTCAACAGATCAACAAGAATAAAAAGAAGAATAAAAAGAAGAATGCCAAGAAGGTTAAATAAGATATTGAAACGGATTGTATCGGAGGCGAGGCAAGGGATAGATATCCTCCGTTATGAAAGGGTAATTAATACAAAGCTATTCGGTCTGGAGACAGGAAATGATACATGTGAAAAGATACATATACAACCAATCGTCCGGGAAAGAAACCCGGAACAGGGAAAAGGGTTCTAGAGATTTTCGCGACGAATATACGGAGCGCTATCTACATTCCTTCCTTGATCATTCTACTGCTTGCTGTAGATCATTACCAACAAAAAGGCGCGGAAGGAAAGAATTACAGTATACGGGTAGATTGAGCGTTTTTGATACAGCTTGGCTTGTACTCGAGTACTCATACGGATTCAAGATTTGCATGTTTAGATGTTTAGATCTACTCGAGTATATGTCGTGTTCGAAAATTTCAGTCGGTCTTATCGTCCGAATCTGTGTGACGATTTCAAGGATCAAGGTTGAAAGTGAGGGGGAGATCTATTCATTTCGCTCTTCACCTGATGGGAAAAATTGTACGATGAATGATAATGATAGATAGATGATAGAAAACGAGGAGGGAGGGGAAGTAGGAGAAAACTTTCAATCTTGTAGGGCGGCTTGGCCTTCGAGGGATCATCTCCCCCCGTTTATTTGGTCCTGCATTTGACAGCGGTTATGACGATTATAGTACGCGTACGCGTATTGAATATTAAATGTCAAATGTAGCGGAGGGAGGGTGTGGCATAGCATGGCTGACTCGAGTTCAACCATACCATCGACTTCAACAATTTCGTAATGACATGAAAAAAATATGATAATTGTAATTAAAATCATATCATGTTCGATTCGTTATCTGGGGAGAACAAGGTTTTTCCAAGTAATAGCTAAGCGTTGTCTCAAACTCTCTTTACTACCTATCTTCCTACCTAGAAAAGATATTTGTTGGGAAAGGAAAGCCATTTAATGACGAATCGAACAAAGTGATGAGACAGACCAAACTAAATGTTGCTACCCGGACTAGAGTATGAGTAGCGTGGGGGAGGAGGGGGGATTCATCCCTGAATAGAAGAGCGGTGTCTATTCTTAAATCTATACTCGAGTAATATAATATATATCAGGGAAATAAATGCTTCTTTCTATATTCCACATCCACATCCGTAATCCTCATTCATCAATTACAATATAAATTTCGTAATAGCTAAGCCACAGACCAGACAAGGCAGACCTAATTTATTGTACTCGAGTATATATGATATGATATGATAAGCCAGCCCCCCATCTTGTACACGGTGAGGCTGTGAAGAGCCTAGGGTTACCATTGATCTGTCTGTCTGTCTGTTTTGAATTCCAGAGTAATGGATAGGTACTAGGTAGCATAATCCGGAGTTTGGGTGTCACTTCGTACTTCTGCCTATTGAGATAGATAACTCGTAGATATCGAAGATAAGAAAATGCTATTTTCAGAAGGGTTTCAAGTATACGTCAGCTGGTCCGGAGTACGATAGTGAGGGATTGTCTTTAACCTAAAGTGCAGAAATGAAAATTCTTCTTGTATTGTTGTTGTTCTAGTAGGTATGTGCTGTCGTACGTATTGTTTTATTGTTCGTTCGGCAAGGATTTAGAATTTGTGGGGGAGTGAGGGGGGCGGGGTTCGGCAATGTGGAGAGAGAGAAACTTTAAATTAACTAGAAGTTATAAATCATAATTATATCTTCATTTCGACTGATTTGAACAATGATAGAAAATTAGAGTATTTGATGGAAATTCGACTAAAACCACTACCTCTTCGAGATATCAAGAAACCCATTTCAATGTTACTTACCTACCTTAGTACAGCCCAGCCCAGCCCAAGGTCTAGAAGAACCGTTGGTGCTTTGCAGACGCCTCTTAATCTGGGGAATAATGAACTTGCATTGCCTGAACGGTTTATTTCTTACTAAAGCTTCATTTGTTCCGGAAGGGTGGGAACCGAGATATGATCTGATACGAGTAAACATGATACGATGAGTTTCTCTAACCAATTACCTTGATATGAATAAATAAGTTGTAGAACATAGTTGTGAGATCTATCTTAATGAGAATTATGAAGGTATGATAGGGGTATGGTAAAGTCAGTTAATGTTGTGATAGATAGATAAATAAATAAATCAAGTATGGAATCATGCCGATCAATCTTTCTGCGCCGTGGTTTACAATTTCGTGATGAAATATAAGAATAGTAATATCACCAAAACAATATAACAGAGAGAAACAGAGAAAAGCAGCAGTGCATACACGGTCCGAAGAGCCGGAAGAAGAATATCTCTGTACAATGTGAGGTGAGGCGAATGCGGAGATCTGGGGTAATAGTCATCTGAAGAGCAAAAAAAACCACAACACTATTTTCTGATAACGAGCTTCACTTCATGCGAAAACGTTTCTCGTGCTTGTGCTTGTGCTTCTCGTGCCGTACGACATGTTGATCATTTGCGCAGTGTGACTTCGGAGGGAGGATAGAGAACTTTTGGGAGAGGAGAGATGTAAAGACCACCTCCATGTTCAATGCATCTATCTTCTGTGCCGTGGATTATTGCCATTCACCCCACGATGTATGCCGAATCCTGGAGAAAGAAGAATTAAAGAATTCTTTAAGAGAGTAGATTATCTCACTTGGATTGGGTCTTCATCTACTCGAGTATTTAATTATCATTACTCGAGTACTCGTATCATATGAACATGTGAATATCTTAAAATACAATATGGAAAGCAATATTTCCATTGGCTTGCTTTCGATACATAGACGGCTGGTAAATTCTATGATTTCTATAGGGTTCCAATATTGCCCACGCACCCAAGCATGAGGCGTAAATTCATGGTCTGGGTGCTCGATAGATATGTTGTGCGTGAGCTATTATTCGGGGCATTTCCGAACCAATTCGTGAATGGTTACCACAACACAACACAACCCATGGTGACATTGTAAGCACGAGATGAACGTTTTTCATAGGAGATTTCTCGTATTGATCTTGTTGAAATCTCCTTTTACTGTCTCACAACAGTACTGTGGATTTATACTGTATCTATTTATATATCAAGAAAATTGAAGAATGATTGAAACGTCCCTGATGAAACAGCAGCACCATCATATCACATCACATCACGTCTCATCCTATCGCGGATGCGGAGCTTAATCAGGTACAAAGGTAGATGACCAGCCATATGAACGCAATCGGGGTAGCACCATGAAAATAGGGATAAAAACGATAAGAACTCAGCTAACCTACCTAGCTTATCGAAAACTGAACCTGCCCTGCACAGCGTAAAAACCCATCCTATTCTATATCTGCCACAAAAGGGGATAAATTCGGAAAAAAGGTCCTTTTAGGTAACACACACATCACATCATATCAAGATAAGAACAAGAATAGAATTGGCAACGAGACGAAAAGAGCGAAATGTGATATGTCATCTCGGCTACATGCAGATGGGTTGAGGTTCGGAATAGATGTTTCCAACCATGTTACCTTGTTTGGGGATCGCTGAATGCGCGAATCTGCCACTGTGGGGGGTCTGTCTGGGGGTTTTTGATGAAGAAAAGATAAGGGGGGTGGTGGTTGGAGAATTAAATTTGGAATTGGGAGGTAGGTTATCGTTGATTGGGGAATGTGAGATGAGAATGTGATTGAGGGGGGTCTGGATAAACGAATCGCAATCGTGAGTGTAAGATCTCGTAAACATATTAAAATAATACCGAGTAGGGTAAGAATAGCGAGAACCCTGAGAACCTACTCCATGGTCGGTTAAACTAATTCATTTCTTGGGAGAATGAGAATGTGACAAGTGAAAATGATATCTTCTCGATGTCGATATCAAGGAGAAATACATACTACCTATGCTCAAGGCCGCTGAGCGGTGAAGGAAGGGCCCCGAAGCTTAAGCGAGTCTTTGACCTTTCCCCTGAATTGCGCCCGCCATGGTGGGGCATGACCGGTTATGTTATTTTTCATATGACTATATGACTGACTATCCAGTGCATTGATATAGAGAATCTACATGTACAAGGTAATCAGATTCCTCAAGAAATTATACACACTAATTAGCAACGAACAAGCCCGCATATTCCTATCTCTCCAAATGTGGCGTGCGAAAGTTCGTTGGCTATATTCATTTTCGAAGCAAGCAAGCAAGCAAGCAAGCAAGCCAGAACATATCAAGAGCACGTTATTCCTGCATCTCTATCTCTTTACGTCTAGAACCTTATGTCGTATCCGTTTCATTTAATTCCATTTAATTCCATTTATCCTCGTAATTTTCGTTTTCTGCCGGTGATGTTATGATTTAAAGGTATGTGCGTATTCATACGAGAGAAATTGAGGAATAGTAAGATTTGCCGAATCACTTAGTACCCTATTGTATGGGACAATGCTGCTTAGACAGAGGTCTGCTAGAGATAAGGGGCGGAAAGAGGATAGATGTACCTTGAGTTGGTATATAATCTACGTTGGATTGGATGAACATACTTTGTCTCTGTGAGGGGTTGGATGACATACAGTACAAGATATCAGTGAAGTCACTTTCTCAGCTGATGATATGTCGATTTGGATGAGGTGGGTTGATGGACAATTGTGCGGGTTTTGCGTTGAACTTTTTTTCTATGAGCCGAAGAGCTTTGCACTACACGTCGTTGGTGTTTGAGCTGTTATGGTTTCGGTGCTCTGAGCTCATTCTTGAGGGATTAGTTTGCTGTCTTAATGTATCACAAATCTAGATCGTGTTTATATGTATCATTTTTATGAATGATCGATTAATACCCACGTCTCACCTTATTAATTCTATACTAAAAATTCTATACTTGATACAAAGATACTTCAGATTCGGCAAAAGTCCTGCAGAATGCGGCTGTATATGTATAACTCAAAGATGTGGCTTTTTGTTCGAAATGTCTTCATTGTTGGTGCAGTATATATGGGAAAATTTAGTGAGATGAGCAATTTGTGAAAGAAGGAACTGATTTCTTGAGTTGATGGATCTGAATTGACTGACTATTTGTAAAAGTTTTGTGCACTTTGAAATGAGGACAGTGACAGCATCATCCGTTTTAACATTCACCGGGAAATAATAATCATTCGACAAAGCCCAAAATTATGAATCACTAATCTGAGCCCATAAATACCCTCTCCTCTGTACTCCGCTTTTCACTTGCACTTTACATGATGATTCCTCCATACAAAAATCCATCTAGCATGTTTAGGATTATATTCCACCCCATTTCATGAACTCCAATCTCAAGATTCATAATTTCTCTTACACTTCTTAGACTTCCCAAGCAAACATCCATCATCTATCTACCTTTCAAGCCCAAACTCCTCAATACTATCAAACAGATCTCATCAATACAGTCTCCTTGCAGATCAAATTAGATAGGTCTTCGAGGTATCTTCTTCCCTTCTTCCATCGCGCGCCTGTACATCTTTTTCATGTGTAAACTAAGCTCGTGCGTCATCTGATAGTATATGGGAGCCTTCTTGCTATTACAGGGCTTTGCCTTCCCGAAAAGGAGTTTCGCCTCAGCTTCCCTTTCGGCTTGTTCCTCGCGTATAAGTTACTCAAATCTCACATCATGCTCTTGCGATTCATCCTCATTTGGCGCTTCGTCTTCAACATTTGTTTTGAGCTGTCATCACCAGCTCCTGAGTTCCATAAGATCTTCCCTAGGGAAACTCTAACGTTGTGTGTCAAACTAACCCGGAGCCTAGACGCATCTCGTCTAAACGATTCTCGGGTATCCTTTTCAATGATATCATAATAGACCAACTTCTTCGGCTTCTCTGGGGTCCCTTGTGTTATATCATTTGCCAACAACGCAAAAGAGTCTAAGGTTTGCTACTTGCCCAAAGTCTTTTTCCATGCTTCCATTGTCGAGAGTATTCCGTATTTGTAACTTTTTAGTTTTGCCATCTTTGCAAATTCATCCTTCCTGTGCGTTGGCTTTATCCAGCGTAGACGTCTTCTTCAATTAGGACCAATGATTTCCGAGTCCTCTCTTGTCTGAGTACAGGTTCTAAAATCTCCGGCAAATACTCGACATTAGTGAGTCCCAATTGAAAAGTGCTAATCCCGTTTTTGACACACGTAACAGAGATCACTCGATCATTACCAGACCCATGGGTAAGGATGAAGTCCTGCGGTATAACTTCTAGCGTTTCCATAAAGCTGTCTCCAGAGAGTCTTCTTTATCTTTGATGACATAGCTCCGAGTCTCTCTAATAACCGAGCATATTCCAACCCCATCCCGGACTCTCCTCAAAATCCTATTTACATCGATAACTCCAAGCTTGAGCACGCCGCCTCTCTCCTCGACAAAAGTAAAATAAATTCACCACCTCGCCGTTTTCCCAATCAAGATGAGCAGCATCATTTCAGTGCCGAAATTGAGTCCTCGTAGATTGACTTCAGCGGAGATGTTAAGAAATATACTCATGTTCTGTGGTTAGAACTCGAATGAGAGATGCGGTTGCGGCGACAAGAAGAGTGATAATTTGGAGGAGATGAGTTATCGTATGGTGATGAAGTGGGTTTTCGACTGCTTCGTATTCTTGTAGATGATGTATATGTTTTCGTACTCAATTTGTTTGTGACGAGTCTGTTGAAGATATAGATACAGGATTGATTTGATGAGATTGAGGGTGGAATGTGTTTTTGAACTTTAATTGTGTTTATGATGGATTCGAGAGAGTTGAATGAAATGGGGATGAAGTTTTGTGCAAGCGAGGCTGGTCTATTGAATAAGATTGGTGAATTATCACCAGAAACTGAACAAGGGTTTATTTTCTACTTCGTTCATTCGAATGATCGATCCGAATTAGAGGTTCTGATGCTAATTGCTAACTCATATTCTAGTGAATATTGTTGTTTACCTAGTCATCACCTTCGATGCTATTCCTTCTCTCATTTCATGTCTCAAAATAACAATGCACTCTTTATATTCGAGTGAATACTCCACCACCCCATCATCATCTCTCAATTTTTCACCCCTCATTACTCTTCTCTCTCGTCCCGAGATCTCTATAAGCCCAAACATAAACCCTCAATTCTATATTAAGGATGGGACTAAAGAATTTAGCCGAAAGAAACTATTTTTTCCTTTTTGAAACTCCAAGCGTGTGATTTACTTACTACTTACTTACCGCTACACCAAAGCGCCAGTATGCTTTTACTTTTCAATATTTCGTATTCGTTTTGGAAGGGAGTTATGTTACGGGACGTTGTATAGGACTCATTATCTGGTGATATTGGCATTATTGGTGGCCTACGTACTGTACATGCAGTCTCTGCTCACTGTATTCGAATATATATATCAAAAGACTCTTGTGCCCAAACTAGTCCCTTATTTATTCAATATATCATCTCATCTTACTCGAGTATTTGGACGCAAACTTTCTATATCCAAGCATACTAGATGCATACTAGATGCATACTAAATATGTGCATTGCATTAGGGAAAGGTGTACAACTACCTAGGAAAAATTAAAATGCCGTCACGGAATATTAAACGTGCAATTCTACTCAGTAACATAAACTCGACATCTCATTTTCACAACGCCATAGCAGCAAAACGAGCCGATAATGGATAACCCCATACTGACTACAGTTAATCCATCTTGATGGCCTGGAAACCTACTCGTACATACTTATCCGTTCATACCCGCACCTCGGAGCTCGATCAATATATCATGTCGTGAGGTTTTTTTTCTCTCTGAATATTAAAGGGCTGACATTTCCAATGTTTTGGAATTCGATGGAAAAGAAAATGCTAGTATTGTAGTAAAGAATCCATTCAGGCTCGGGTTTATTGATTCCATGATCTAGTTCTTCCCGTTACATTACTTGATTATCTTTCCGGTAAATGTCCCATCAACCATGCAATGTCTTCTCCGCTGTAGGGTAGTTTGGTACCCTTGGTTGTGCTAACAGCAAAAGGTAACCTGATATTCAGTTGAAATAGTGGCGCATCCAGGCATTAGGACGGAGACGAACGCTAAAGGCATATTTGTTTTTCCCGATCCCATTCCTCTAATATGAAAGTTCCGTGCCTTCCTATCGAGTCATTCAAGTGATTCTGGGTTTTGGGGTTCGCTAGGACGCTGATGAATTGGCAGAGGTATTTGTATGTGTTGGATTGAAGTTCACGCTCGTCATCTGTGACATCTGAGATTCCGTTTCAAGGATGGGAATTTGTGTTGGATTAAAGTTATTCACGCCCGTCTCTGTGGCATCTGAGATCCCATTTCAAGGATGGGAATTCGCTTGTTTAGCCAATTTACTTCGAACCTCATAGCTGAGAGTCCGATGGATCGGATGAGGGCCGACAGTTTGTTCCTGGTGGCATGTTAGTGGAAGGTATCATAAGTAATAATCAAAGTGAATTAGGGTCAATCAATATAAGAAGCCTGGAAAAAGTAACTTGTGTGTATTATGGAAACCTACAGTTCTCGGTTTGTCGGTCGATGATACTTTGCAACACGCCATACGTCATGGTTGATGTTCAATTGCAAAAGGACAATCGTACGACGAAAGTAAGCAATCAAGAATGCATGAAGTTCTGGCGAACTGATGACATCCATAGAGACGTCTAGAAAATTGTTTATCACTGCGTTGATCAAAAAGTGGGTTCTTCGGCCGTTGTATTGACGGTTGACTAAATCGTTTTGAAGCTTTTCTATATCTCGAAGGAAAGTGGGACTGTGAAATCTTCTACCGGTGTAATTGCTGGTACTGCCATCTCCAACAGTAGTAGTATTGTTATCTTTAACCGCTGGTATCGCCTGAAATAACCCATTTGTGATGCAAAGTATTCCTTGGTGAACGCATATTTCACAGCCAGTAAGGTTCGCAGGGCCATTGCAATATATAGAATTGTAGAAACAGGCATCGCAGGATTTTGAAGGCTGCTGGCCAGGAAGAATACTAGAAAACATTATGAAGTATAATTGCTTGAGAATGGTGTGATTAAAACTTGTAATGGTTATAACTTGAAGGATTGATTCTGCATGATTTTCGATTACGCTTTCTTTTACAAGATATGAGTCTGTGAGACTCGGAGTCATTTTCACAATAAGGAAACGACGACTAAGCAATAAGCAACGATTGAAACTTTAACCTGCAATCGAGGCACTTATTCAATCTGGATGTTCTTACTAATGATTCACTATCGTTGTTCAAAACTTTGTGGGAGTGTTATCCCCTCCATCGTCGAGATTGCCTCTAAAGAGGGGGAGGGCCATACTCCTATTGTTAATCTCCAAAAAATCACAAAATCTATATATAAAACCCTTAAATATCATAATTGCATTTCAACAATCAGTGAAATAATTCTAAATTAAAGAAATATAGATAAATATATAGTATGATTCCAAGTTCAGAATTTAAATCAAATTTAAACCTCACTTAAGCCTCTCTTAGTTCTAAACTATATACAAAATACTTTTTAATCAATAAGAAAAGAAATTCGCTGCTTCAAGTTGTACTCATCGGATTCAATTCGAGGAAAAAAAAATTGAAATCTCGACGATAGAGAGATTATAGGAATAATAGTATTTATTCAAGCTCTTACAAGTTTCTTCAATAAACTTGCTTATTCCCCTTCCAGTCGGGGATTATCAATAATAAATCAAACAATGCATTTATTATATTCCTCGTAATTCTAAAAGATTTAAAGATATATAAATGATTCCATCGCGGCCTAATCGAGGAAAGATCTATTCATTGATATAGTATAATATACATAGTGCAATATCATTCTAATTATGTTGGTAAGAACTAATAATGTTTATAGATGTAATCTTCATAAGAATGGTTGCTTCCTATACAACTCTACTTTTGAGTAAAATATAAATAAGCGAATCCTTACTCTTAGAACAAAAATCCTCCAAACATTTGGTGGTGGTTGGTGGTTGCTTGTTGCTTGTATGAACATATTATTTTTATAATTTATTTCCAATTCATTGTGAAGGAGAAGGAGGTATATTCACTTGAAATTCCGTCCCTGGCCAAAGAGAAGTTTGACATAACATAACGAAAAGATGTAAAAACGCAACTTGCAACTTGCAACTCATCTGAAAGTTTATAAAACTTGTACGTTAAGCCCAAAAAATTGTCTCATTATCTTAATAGATATTCGAGTACATATATCATCCACTTTGATAATATAATTCAGCCAAGTATCAACTCAGTTCTGAATGCGCCGTTATAGCTCGCAGGTAAATAAATTAACGACGAGTCCAATTCCCACTGCCCAGCTTTACTTAAGGGTCTCCAGCACATCAAGATTCCATTGAGGAGTATATATGAAAGTTTAATCGATTGTCGACACAAACGAAGCTGGTAAATATATCATTCGGAGTAAATTATCCAATCTCCTGATCTTCATCTACTTACGAGATATATCGTAACCCTAATTTCCTATCTTAAAATCCCAACATGAACCACAAATCCCGAGTCCTCTCCTAATCCACACTCTTGAATGCCTCCCTCCTGTAGTCTCCATACTCTGAAGTGTTTACTAAACTCCTTGAGCCAAGATTCAAAAACATCTGGAGAGCGGAGTTGTTGAGCTATGATGCAGAAAGTTGGGCTATCTGATTGACTTCCATCTTCTGTAGATGAGGATGAGGCACGTAGACGACAGAGATCAACGCAAGTTTGGACGAGAGGTGGGATTAATGCATCGTTGTAGATGCAGTCACAGGCTATGATTGCGTCGAAACTGGTGGTGGTAACGGAGCAGGTGAGGGAGGGTGTGACGACGTCTATCTCCCAATCGAGGGTTAGGGGTATGATTTTGTTGGTTGAGGGTGATTGGGCTGTTGGTGTCGAATTTGAAGAGTTGGCTTTGAATTTGCGGGATTTAGATTTTGAGTTTGTTGTGGTCGATGTTGTGTTCGATGATGTGGAAGAGTTGGAAGAGAGATTCTGGGAAAGAAGTTTGAGGATGTATGGTTGGTCGGTGAGAATGTAGGTTTGGAGAAGAGGTGATAGAGTAAGAGCTATCAAGCCGGATATCCCGCAACCTAGTTCGAGAACGACTGACTCAGGGGTGATTATCCGATGCTGAAGGAGTGGATTTCTGGGTGATGATATCCATTTTGCGAAAAGGGGAGTGATTTTCCATATAACTAGTGCCACCGTAAGTATGGAATTAAAGAAAGTGTTTACACAAACGGAAAAGCTAATTTACCTGCTCCAGTAGTTCCACCATCTCGGTTTGATGATAGAATTGTAGGTGATTGGTAGATTGTGAGATCTCGACCATTAACCGTCAGGTCTAATTCAGTGGCTTTTGAGTCGACGAATCCGAGATTCTGAGACGGAATGGTTTGACAGAATAACAGAAATGCCTCTAGAGTTACTTTTTAGTTCGTGATCTTGGCTAAATATTGAGGGGTGATTTAGGACATGGCCTCTCTATCCGAATAGTTGTTTGGTACATTTAGAAATGGGGATACGAAGTTGTGCTCAGAATCTAAGATTTGACCATACAGAAACTTTCTCGAAAGCCACCTCTGGAATTCTCAAAGCAGCCAAGAATTTCCCCCCTTTTCGGTAAATACCTCGCGCCACAAGTAAGCTGCTGTGTGACCAAGGCTCTCACACTGCCTCGTTCCAAGCAAACTGAAGACCACTTGGCCTTGTTAAGCATCCAGGAAATCATGGACGTGGACTTGTGCGTAACGTAAATATACAAAATGAGGTTGTTTGCCTACCTTCTTCGGGATCCTCAACTTCTGGGCCAAGAGAATTCAGAAATGACTGTACGCCAGTCATGATTGATGGCTGTAGGTGGACTGGTGAAACCTTTTATTAGGGAAAACAGGGCTTAATGTTCAGGTAGTCAATTTCCTATCATGTTCGTATTGTCTTTGTAAGACCTCCGGATTGGCATATATATCAGACATAGTAAATAGTGAAGAAAAAAGATCTTCCTTTTGCCATCTTCGACCCACCTATATGATTCTCACAATTTTGATAAAGCTCGAGCACTAGGAGAGCTTGAGCACTTGAGTGTTATCAACATAGGTTTGAAGGATTAACCAATTTAATTAAGTTTTCGGAGGTCGGTACCATCGAGAATTCCGAATATGAGGTTTTACTAGTCAGGGGTTGTGGATTATTGAAGCTTATTGAAGCTTACCTATCTATACTCGATATGAATGGGTGGGAGAGATGGCAAGGCGAATTTATTGACAATAATTTTGGTGAGTAAATTAACCGTGCACTAATAAATCAATTGGGTCCAGCTCTCCAGAAGGGATGATCTTGGTTTACGAATTACAGTAAAAGTGCAACTCAGCGTCATATATCAATAAAGGTGATCAATTGCCCAATTCTGTCTTTTGCAATTTCAACTTTATAAGAAATCAATACCTACATCAACCTTTTACTTGATATAATAAACGCGTATCTCTCTTTCTTGCTTGTCTCCGTCACACGAAGTTGACAATCAACAAAGAACAGGAACAGAGCTGCGCATCAAGAACTTCATATTCATTTACCGTATTCAACAAATCCATCAAATCTCAACAACTGAGCTTCATTGCTAACCACAACAAAATGTCATCGTCGGGGTCGCTCAAGAATATCACCGTTCAACCCAAGTTTTATCACTCACCACCTTTCAGTACTGCTGCCCCTGGCTACAAGCCTGTAGATGGCGAGACTATCCCAAGAAGACACCCTTTGACAGCCAACAAGCTTGCGACTAAGCCTTCCGAAGATGTTGAAACCGTTTTCGATATCATCAAACGAAGTTCCGAAAAGTATGGCAATGCGAAAGCTGTCGGAAGTCGTACGTTGATCAAAACTCATCAAGAAGTGAAGAAGGTGAAGAAGATGGTCGATGGCGAACAACAAGAGATCGATAAGAAATGGACATACTTCGAACTTAGCGAATACAAATATATAAGTTTCTCAGAATACGAGACCTTAATTTTACAAATTGGGGCTGGATACAGAAAGCTTGGGTTGAAGAAGGAGGATCGAGTGCATATTTTCGCTGCGACAAGTGCTCATTGGTTAGCATCTGCTCATGGCGCAGTTTCTCAATCGATGCCAATTGTTACCGCATATGATACGTTGGGAGAGGAAGGTCTCACACATTCTTTAGTTGCAACCAGGGCCAAAGCTATCTTCTTGGATCCTCATCTACTACCAACCTTGATCAACCCCCTCAAAGAAGCGAAAGATATTCAATACGTTATCTGGAACAGTCAGAATGAGGTTAAACAAGAGAACATTGATGCCCTCAAGAAGGTACACGAGAAGCTCAAGATTTTGAGTTTTGAAGAATTACGAAAGCTTGGGGAAGAGAACCCTGTCGAACCAGTACCTCCTGCATCAGAAGATCTGTGCTGCATCATGTATACCTCGGGCTCTACCGGACCACCAAAGGGTGTGCCGCTTAAGCACAAGGCGGTTATCGCGGCTGGTAAGTTGACCCTATATTATGTGAGATATGTACCTTGTGCTGACTAGCGCTTGCGCTTCTTATAGTCGCGGGTGTTAATGTAATTGTCGAGCCATATCTTGGTCCTGGTGATGGTCTTTTGACATACCTTCCTCTTGCACATATTCTCGAGTTCGTTTTCGAAAATGCTTGCCTATACTGGGGTGGAACTATGGGTTACGGGAACCCTAAGACGCTATCAGATTCATCAGTCAGAAATTGCAAAGGAGATATTCGAGAGTTCAGGCCGACCGTATTAGTTGGTGTTCCCGCTGTATGGGAGTCGGTTAAGAAGGGAATTGTTGCCAAGGTTAACGGGGGCAACCCACTTGTCAGAAATCTCTTTTGGGGTGCACTTTGGGCCAAGAATAATCTCTTACGCTATGGTCTTCCAGGTGCTGATCTTTTGGACACACTGGTTTTCAAGAAGGTCAAAGAAGCTACTGGTGGAAAACTCAGAATTTGTATGAATGGTGGTGGACCAATCGCCAAAGATACTCAGCGATTCATTTCCATGGCCATTACACCGATGATCAACGGATATGGATTAACTGAGACCACTGCCATGGGTGCTTTGATGGATCCTATGGAATGGACCGATGAAGCATTGGGTGATATTCCCGGTTCTATTGAAATTAAGCTTGTTGATTTCCCAGATGCTGGATATTATGCAACCAATAAGCCAAACGCCCAAGGAGAAATTTGGATTCGAGGAGATTCTGTCATGGAAGGATATTATGAGAATCCTCAAGAAACAGCAGAAGCACTGACCCAAGATGGTTGGTTCAAGACTGGTGATATTGGAGAATTTGACAAGAACGGCCATCTCAATATCATTGACCGAAAGAAAAATTTGGTCAAAACTCAAAATGGAGAATATATCGCACTCGAGAAACTCGAATCTATCTACCGCTCAGCTACAGTTGTAGCGAATATCTGCGTTTATGCCGATTCACAGAGAACCAGGCCAGTTGCTTTGATTGTTCCAGCTGAACCTGCATTAAAGAAACTCGCTGAACGCATTGGTGTTCAAGGATCTAGTGTTGAGGAATTGGTACACGAAAAGAAGATTCAAGATGCTGTGCTGAAAGAATTACAACAAGCTGGTAAATCTGGTGGATTATCAGGAATTGAAATTATTGAAGGTGTTGTCTTATCTGATGAAGAATGGACACCTCAAAATGTTAGTATCCCCCCATTCACGATTCGATGCATGCTAATATTAATAGGGAATGGTAACATCGGCACAAAAATTGCAACGTAGAAAGATTTTGGAGAAGTACCAGAAGGAGGTTGATGCTGCGTATGCTAGGAACAACTAGTTACTTACGATAACAATGTGGTGCTAGTTTACAAGGAATACGTAGGTCATGAAATATTCGTAGTTTTGAGCGTTGGTTTGGTTCGTTCTGGTGGTGGTTTGCAATGTATGATAGTCTGGCAATATGGGGTAGTATAGGCAGGCTTTGCTTATTCTACTTTAGATTTCATTATGACAGCAACCTATTTAATAATTCTATAAAATTTGATGATTTTGATACATAAAAGTCCTCTCCTATGATGTGACGATACCGGCCTTGGAATTGGTAGAGAGGAGAGAGGATAGAGGAGAGATGTTTCATTCAAAACTAAATTTAATCGTGTTAGTCACGGGATCACCAGTAGATGTCGCGATTCGCGTTTTGTTTAGTTAGGAAGTCGCGATGTACTTTAAACAAACAACCTTTTATTTTTACCCCAAATGTTTCCGACAACCTCAAACTCAATCAAAATCAATTGATTTTGGCTGACACTGACAAGAGTCAAGTCGATTGCAACTCCTTTCTTCAATAAAAGTTTCCACTCGATCATAAATCACTACTAGTACTACAATCTGTGGTAAAGAATTGGTTTGTGATCACTTTCTTTCCTTCTGTGCAAAAGTTGCGCACTTTTTCAAGCTCGCGATTCGCCCATCATCCTATCCTTCATCACGGAATTACTACCCCCTAACATCACTCTAATAGCACTTGCCATTAAAATTTACCTTCAACAGTATCATCTCTATATAAACGACATGGCAACTTTTAACAGGCTTTTTGGCTACGTCAATTACAACGCCGATGCGCCCCCGACATCGCCATCACCTCAACTTTCAGCCCAAGAACCGGCAAATCGTCAAACACTCGGGAATAAGATGAGAGTAACCAAGAAGCAACGTCCCGAATCCGCCAACATGAATAGAACTCACAATCAGGAGCCTGCTTATGAACAGCCAGCTGGATTCCCGCCCAAAAATACAATTCATGGAGGACATCCAATGTATCCAGAATATGAACAGGAACAAGAACGAGAAGGAGTAGAACAGCAAAATCACGATAGATTCGATACTTCTACAGTAGGTGAAGACTTCGATGAGACGGTGAGCCAAGAAAACTTTTCGAGCGGGCAGAACATGCCAGCCGTCGGTGTCAACAGGTTTCACAAAGAGCATATGGATGAGGTAGAACCAGATCAATATCATCAAGCTACGCAATACCACAACGCCGAAGATAGGGGTCAACGAGATGAAATTAATCATGGAAACGATTATATCGAGAATGTACCAGTACCCCATTTACGTAAGACCTTTCACCAATATAAAAATCGAGGAGTACACACACAAGCCCTTGGAGAATCTCTTCACAACCAAATCCAGACTCCAAAACCTTCATTCCAATCACAACCACCAGAACCATCAGAAACTAGCCCAGTGAAACAAAAGTTTGCTGGTCGCTTCAATCCGACTATACACGGCCAGGTAGACACCCTTACAAATCGTCCAAAGCACGTTATGCAAGCAGCTGAAACTTCCCGAAAGCGAACTCTGGACGAAGGAGTATTCTCGCCGTTGCCAAAGGCTGGGAAGCCCTCCCAAGTAGTTGAAGGCCTGGAGAATGCTATGCCTCGCGGTCCTGCAGCCTACAGTATTCCACCACCACGCACTCAAGATACGCAGCCGCCAGCTCAAATTGATGGAGCTTCTGATGATGGAGAAGAGTATTCTGACGAAAGCCATATGGGGGAGCAGCCAGCACTTCAATCCCGACCAGTGGATAGACTCCCAACAACAAACGTACAACATCAAAATGGCGACTACAATCTTACCAGTATCGGACTTGATTATGATGATGCCACTTTGAAAAATATGGATTACGACAAGCTTAGAGACGAGTCTTTTGAAGCTAGACCAGCTGCTCGTGAGCAGCCCAGCGAGCCAGACATGTCATTCTCAGAGCGCCCTCTCAACGAACGTGTTAGCCACCATGTCGAACAAGCTCGATTGTCAAATGCACAAGATATTAATAATCAGCGCGTCGCCATGGCTGAATTCTTTGGAAACCTATCCAAGGATGAATGGGAAGAAGCAGGGGAATGGTTCTTGGAAAGATTCGCAACTACCTTGCGTTCACTGAAGGATGCTAGGAAAGAAAAAAGGGAAACGGCTGCAAGATTCGAAAAGGAAATCGAGCAGAGAGAAAGGGCAGTGAGAGGCAGTTTACTGGCTTACAATGAAGATATGGAACGTATGAAGAGGGGTGCTAAGGGTGTCATTGAGGGGAAGACATTATAGACAAGCACGAGTGGTACGATCGCTGGTTGCATCGTTGCTGGTTTACGGAGTAGTCTGGGGGTACACGGAGCTTCCTCGTACTGTCTGGAAAACTCGAGGTTCTATCAGAAACAGATGAGCTCATATGAAGCTATCAAATTATGTTAATATGTAAAGGATACTAGGTATTTGGCATAGGGATGACAGCGCCTGAGGTTTGGCGTCCGAGAACGGAATAACGATATGGGTCATAATATTTCCATTTGGCGGGGAGTTCTTCGCTAGCTATTTCGAGATACCCATTTGCTTTCTGATAAATGGCAATATAGAATTTTTGCAAATGTGTTTGTGTGAAGAAGCCCTGTTTCGATGCAAGTCTGTCTGGTCTGAGAATGCATGCGTTTGTATGAAAATGCCCAGTTTCGATGCAAGTCTGTCCGGTCTGAGAATGCCCCTCGTTGTAATAGTCATCAAGCGAGAGTGCTAATCATGAACCCCTTGTATTTATTTACTCCATGATGTCACAAGCATTAGCTATCGCTCAATTAGACGTTTATCCGATTTAATCAGGGTATATTTAATATTTAATCACTTTTCGTCTCAAGATATCAGATGAGAACGCATAAGTGATGGTTATCGTGATATTTTATTGTGTTTACCATCCAATCAATGGTGTGGTATCGATACTATGCTATACATGGATCTAATGTTGTTGTTGGTGTGGACTTGTTATTGGTGGCTGGTTGGGATGGGATGTGCATGTTGTACGAGTATTATATTGTGGTTTCATTCGAGGTTGAAATAGTCTCGAGTTGTATTTTTGAGTCATTAAAATGAAGATATCGAGTCTTACTTACTTACCTCAAGCATACGTACGGTGTTTATGTTTTGGTGATCAAACCTTTACCACATGTATATTTACAAGAGTCTGACTATTGAGTCATGAAAATCCCGAGTCTTACTTACCTCAAGCATACGATAATCATATTTCAGTGATCAAACCGTTCCCACATCTACAACTCGTCTATCTTTCCCTACGACTAATCTTAGCTGCTTTCCCCTCCATTCTTCTTCCGGTTTCTTTCCCTCGAAGATCCCCCGTCGAACCCCATCTAGAAATAATTCATAAGCGGGATAATACCCATCTACGAATACCTTCACCTGTTCATCCGTCATCCCCATTCCCTTTTCGCGCCTCAATACTTCTTCTTGTTCTCGTCTCCATTCATATACGTATCGCGTATCTAACGCATCGATTTGGATGAATATATTAAAGGTATCGGTGATCACATCATATTCTCTCAATTTCTCATTAATGAAGAGCAGGGAAGATAGCGGATGATCGCGGAGAGTGGTATAAGTTGTGGAGGTGGGAGGGAGGGCAAGACTTGCTTGGTGGGCGTGGGCTATGGAGGATAGAGACAGTGAGCGAAATCCAACGCACCAGCCTTCGAAGAGGATTATTTGGATGGGTCGCTGGTTTTGAGCAGTGTCGTTTACGGTGCGAAAGGTGGGGGATCGGTCGCCGAGACCGTGGTGGAGGGATTTATCGTAGAAGGGGATGGGGGTTGGCTGGGGTGGGGTTTGGAGGAGGGTGGTGAAGAGTTGGCGGGCGAGGGGGATGTCGTGGGTTCCTGGTTGGTTGGGAGGGTGGTTAGTAGGTTTTAGGGTGTGAAGGTTGAGGAGTATATGGGAGGGTATCAAATTAGATAAATACCAGGTTCTCCTCTATATTTAACTAGTTTATTCCCTTCATTTTCCCTCGCCAATTTCTCCTGGTCTTCTCTTGTCAAATATAAATCATCGATACTCAGTACCAAAGTTTCAAGCCCGTGATCTCGAGTGAGGATTTCATATAGAGTATTAACGAGTGTGGTCTTCCCGGCTCCTTGAATGCCATTTAGACCGATAATGAAGGGGCGAGTTGGATGAGCCTTTTGATGAAGGGTTAGATGACTGAGAATAAATGGGAGGATATGAGGGGTTTTGTCGTCGATTATAGTGGGATTATTAGGAATGCGGTTGAAGGGGGGAGTCATGATGAGAGCTATTAATATTGGTGAAGATTAGAGGAGACCATTGAGGACCCGAACATGTGCGAGGGTAAGAGCATCATGATTCGGGATTGTGGGGGTTGTACGGAGTAGTCTGGTCTTCCCCCACTCCTTACGGGAAGCCCCTTGCTACCCTTACTACCCTTCGGAAATGCTAAAATGTTCTTCCGAGGATTTAATGAATGGACCTACCTAGTCCTGATTATTGGCTTCTCATTCACATGTGAACGTGAACGCGACGCGGAAAGATTCATTTACGAGGTTGAAGAATAAATCATCAATCTCCATCAATCGTGAGGTACAGTACAAGTAAGAATGTTTTCAGTGAAGATTCGCATGTGAAAAAGAATCCATTTCATCATGCCGCATGCAGCTGCTCGTCGTACCCCGGAAATGTGGAGTCATGGGAACAGAGCTCTAAGCCTAATAAGCGTGTACCGAGGCATGAAAGTTCCAATTGTCTGGCAACAAAGCAGCCGAGCCATTTCTATATCAATACCTACCCTCAATATCTGAATCTCACTGTTTTCTTCGTCAACTGATTCTTCAATTTTCTCCTCATCTCACCTCACTCATATCTATATCATCAATTCAATCAATCTTCTAGTCCATACCCGAACAATTGAGGATCGCAGATACCCCTACGAATAACTATGTCGGAGCTACGGTATGATGGTCAAGTCGTCGTTGTGACGGGAGCTGGGGGTGGATTAGGAAGAGCATACGCTCTATTTTTTGGATCAAGGGGCGCAAGTGTAGTTGTCAATGATCTTGGGGGATCATTCAAGGGCGAGGGTAATTCTACAAAGGTATCTATTCACTCCTACTATCAATTAGCCAACTTGCATTCCTAAACAATTTACTAATATCCTCCAAAGGCCGCAGATGTGGTAGTCGACGAAATCAAAGCTGCAGGTGGAAAAGCTGTAGCAAACTACGATAGTGTCACAGACGGCGAGAAGATCATCGAAACCGCCATCAAAAACTATGGCCGCATCGATATCCTGCTTAATAATGCCGGTATCCTTCGCGACATTTCATTTAAGAACCTACAAGATAAAGATTGGGATCTCATCATTGATGTTCATGTAAAGGGATCATATAAATGTGCGAGAGCAGCGTGGCCACATTTCAGAAAGCAAAAGTATGGAAGAGTTATCAACACTGCTAGTGCGGCAGGTTTGTTTGGAAGCTTTGGTCAAACGAATTACTCTGCGGCTAAGTTGGCCATGGTTGGATTTACGGAGACATTGGCGAAGGAGGGTGCGAAATACAACATTCACGCCAACGTTATTGCTCCTATTGGTATGTTTCTATCTCTTTCCGAGAATTTATCCGGCCACTAACGAAAAATAGCTGCTAGTCGAATGACTCAAACTGTCATGCCACCCGAGATTCTCGAAAACCTAAAACCAGACTGGGTTGTTCCTCTTGTGGCAGTTTTGGTACACAAAGATACTCAAGAAAATGGTTCAATCTTTGAAGTTGGAGGTGGGCATGTTGCCAAGCTTCGATGGGAACGATCAAGTGGTTTATTGCTCAAGGCAGATGATTCATATACTCCAGGAGCGATCCTGAAAAAATGGGACCAAGTCAGTAACTTCAAGGATGCCGAGCATCCCTCTGGCCCTGCCGATTTTATGGGCCTTCTTGAGAAATCAATGAAGATGGGTCCAAATGAACAAGGGGAAACTCTTGACTTCAAGGGAAAGGTTGCTTTGGTTACTGGTGGAGGTGCTGGGTGAGTGGTCAAAGTTTGATTTTGAGGGCTTAAGCTAATTTTGTTAGTATTGGTCGATGTTACTGCTTGGCCTTCGCCAAATACGGTGCCTCAGTCGTCGTTAATGATTTGATGAATCCAGATGATGTTGTTCAGGAAATTCGAAAGTCCGGTGGCAAAGCTGTTGGTGTCAAGGCATCTGCTGAGGATGGAGATGCTGTTGTCAAAGCTGCAATCGATGCTTACGGACGTATTGATATTATTATCAACAACGCTGGTATTCTCCGTGATAAAGCTTTCACCAATATGGATGATAAGTTGTGGGATCAAGTTTTGGCTGTCCATCTTCGAGGTACATACAAAGTCACCAAGGCTGCATGGCCATATTTCCTGAAACAGAAGTATGGTCGTGTAGTAAATACTACTTCTACTAGTGGTATTTATGGTAACTTTGGACAATCCAACTATGCTGCTGCTGTAAGTTTAATTTCGTGATCTTTTAGATCTTTGCTGACATTTGGAAAGAAATGTGGTATTCTTGGTTTCTCTCGTGCCCTTGCCCGTGAAGGTGTCAAATACAATATTTACGTTAATACGATTGCACCAAACGCCGGTACGGCAATGACCAGAACCATCATGCCCGAAGAAATGGTCCAGGCTTTCAAACCAGACTACATAGCGCCACTTGTTGTCGCTCTTTGCAGCGACAAAGTCCCAAAACCACCAACTGGTGGCCTTTTCGAAGTTGGTAGCGGATGGGTTGGTCGAACAAGATGGCAACGAACAGGTGGACATGGTTTCCCTATCGATGTTAAACTTACTCCAGAAGAAGTTTTAAAGAACTGGGAGCGAATCACCAACTTCGATGATGGACGATCGGATAACCCTGAAGATAGTCAAGATGGTTTGAAGAGTATCATGGCGAATATGCAAAACAAGAAGGGTGGTGCGAGCAAGGTATGAAACCTTCTCCCCATATTTATGATGGGTGTTGTGTATGTTATAGCAAAAAATAGAGATTGTTAACCTATGTTTCTTTTGCAGAAAGCCGAGAAAAAGGTTGAAATGAATCAAGAAATCCTTGATAAAATTGCCGCGGCGAAGAAAACTGAAGCAAGTGGAAGTGAGTTCAAATTTGAGGAGCGAGATGTCATGCTATACAACCTTGGAGTTGGTGCAAAGAAGTCGGAATTATCTCTAGTCTTGTAAGATGCCTGCTTCTTTCATACAAACTCGACTAATTGAACTACAGTGAGAGTGATGAAAACTTTCAGCCTCTCCCAACCTTTGGTGTCATTCCACCATTTAATGCTGAAGTCCCCTTCTCTTTCGACGAAATTGTCCCCAATTTCTCCCCTATGATGCTTCTCCACGGCGAACAATACCTCGAAATCTCCTCCTACCCCATTCCCACCTCTGGGACTCTCATCTCGTCCCCAAAACTACTTGAAGTAGTTGATAAAGGTAATGCTGCCGTTGTGAAAGTTGGAACAACAACGACAGAAAAAGAAACCGGGAGGAAAGTATTCTATAATGAACAAACCGTTTTCATAAGAGGCAGTGGAGGATTTGGTGGTGAAAGAAAAGGGGAAGATAGGGGAAATAGCACGAGAGCCTATAAAATTCCCGAAAGAAAACCAGATGTGGTGGTTGAAGAGAAGACGACAGAGGAACAGGCTGTGCTTTATAGATTAAGTGGTGATGTGAGCTTTTTCTCTTACTTTGGTATCTTTCACACGCTAATGAGAATAGTATAACCCCCTTCACGTCGATCCGGCATTCGCAGCTGTGGGTGGATTCAAAGCTCCGATTCTTCATGGTCTTTGTTTCATGGGTATTGCAGGTAAAGCCGTGTATCAAAAGTTAGTCCCTCTTTTTCATTACTCTTTCCTTTCCTTTCCTTTCCTTACCAACTATCTTCCATCATCTCTTCTAATCCTCGACCATTGCTAACGAAAACCTCAGATTCGGTCCCTACAAAAACATCAAAGTTCGCTTCGCAGGCACGGTCATCCCAGGTCAAACACTAGTAACGGAGATGTGGAAGGAGGGAGATAATCGAGTGGTTTTTCAGACAAAGGTTAAGGAGACGGGGAAATTGTGTATTGCGGGTGCGGGGGTGGAGTTGTTGGGGGAGAGGGAGAAGGGGAGGTTGTAGGGATGGAGGAGGGTGTGGGGAGGTGGGTGGGTGGATTTGGATATGAGGGTTGGGGGAAGGGGGGCTGAGAATGGGAGAGAGGGTAAATTGAATAGAGATGAAATGATAATTCATGAAGGGAAAAGTGTTTAGGTTTTAGGTTTTGCGTTTGGTTAGATATAGTATGAAATTGAATTGAATGGATTGGATTGGATTCCATTGGATTATAGTGGATCCCTCAATTTTGTGAGATGGTTAAACATCGAGATATCATGTCACGCTGTTAGTCAAGCACACAACTTAATTGAAGATGAGCAATTACTATTATTCTTCTAGGTCTTGTAGTAAGTATACTCGAGAATGGAAGTATGGATAGAGTTTTTGTTATAATCTACAATTAATTATCTAAATAGATTCGATTAAATTTGCGTAGTGAGTATTATTTAATTGTTCGTATTGTCTAACGCTCAAGCGGCGAATCAATGATGTATGTATTACGAGTAGTGATACTCGTATAGTATAATGTGATGCCAATTAACTAATATAAATACAATTACAAATACAAATATTATATTATATGATATGCAATGATTATAAGAAATACCACCACTGGCAACACAAGTAATCGTATCAGTCACGCTCCATTCTATACATCTCATAGTTAAAAGTTAGAACTGCGTAGTTCTTGTTTAATATTACAAATGTAAGTATTGTATTGTATAGAGCTAGGGGGGTAACTACTAGTTATAGGATGAGGTTTGTGGGAATGGCTCTTGATTGTCTTGATTGTAGGTACTAGGTTTTGAGGTTTTGTTATACGGTATATAATTTCAAGTTCCTACTCAGTAAGGCGAGATATATTTTCTGTAGTATGTTATGATGAGCGAGTCTGTCCCATGCATAGACATGGACATGAGCGACAGCCTTCCTAGCTGCTTTGTTGACTCTTGGGAATGATGGTTATGTTATTCAAGAACTTAATATATGAAAGATAAAGATGGAAAAAGAGAAGATGGTCAAGATGCTGAATGGAGAGGCTTATTTCAAGTACTCTTATACGAGTGCTGTGCCTCAAAACCAATGCGCAGATCCCTAGTTAGGTAAATATATAATCAATATGGTATACTTAAGTATTTCGGAGCTACATAGCACTGAGGGATATTTTTTAGTTTTGCTTATTCTCTTTATACAGGTTAGGAGGAGTATAGTTGTATTGTTCTGTCTAGGGTATCTAGTAATTAATGCGGACTCTAGGATGGACTAGTATTTTCTGAATCAAACAGTCTATGTTAAATTCAATGAAAAAATTAGACTAATAAATCTAATAACATTTGATGCTAGACTGGTTGGACCATAGTCTAGTTGATCTAGATCTTTAGTTTGATTATGATTATATATATAGAGAGCTATATTATTAATTCTTTCAAATAGTATATTTATACTCCCCTTCTCTTCTTCTTCCTCTTTTTCCTAATACCAAGGAGAAACTACTGAATCCTATCGATTTCGTAAATATCCTCTCCTCTCCTCTTCTTCGAAAAAGTCGTATTTATTCTTGTCCTGAAAGAATAATATAGTAGATATTATATAACAATACATTATACTCGAGTAGTATAAATAATATATATTATACTCAGTAGTTATATATATACTGAAAGGAATTTGATTGATTGATTGATTGATTGATTTAATTTACGTCCATCTTCAGTCTAAGACTATATAGGACGGCTAGACCCTATAGGCACTAGCAGATAACTTTTTATTTTACAAAAATAGATATGTTCGATTTGGGGAAGTGAAAACAAATGCTGGGGACCAATGCCCGCTTATTATACGCGTTGCATATAATAAGAAAATATGAATATCAAGGGTTATAAGAGGGTTACCCCTCTACCCTCTCTTTCCTCCACTGCTACTTCTTCCTCTTCTACTACTTCTTCCTCTTCAACTACTTCTTCC
>KI628793.1:34083-47495 GCA_000503235.1 Sclerotinia borealis F-4128
TTTTAATAGCCTTGGCTGCTTTGATTGCTCGTATTTGATATGCCTGGCCTGGGTAGTCTGATGGCAAAAGTAGATTATATTACAACTATTTACTAGAATAAGATTATAATACAAAGTAGGTTCGCTACGCCTACAAACGCTTTCCCGGCTCACTATGATAAAGCCACTAGTACTAGACTTTTGTAGAATCTTCTGACTACATATAAACCATCTCCCATGTGAATGCCTTCGGAGGCTCCGGCCCGCACCAAACCTTTGCTTCACGTTTCTACCTCTGTTTGCTCCTTAAGCCTACCCGGTATCTCCTTTGCCAACTGCCTAATACCCTATTGTAAACCGACACGCGCATCTGTCCTCTCGAGCTATACAGACAGTGTCACTGTCGCTGCCATTGTATACTACGCCCCGCAGTACGCGAATACTGTTTCGCGTTACCTTGCCGGATCTCTCCTCTCCACAAGGCCGACTATGTCTCGCAGGCTTACTGCGCTCATACCCTTAACCAAGCAGCGTAATCGCAGTGTTTCCAACCCACTAACCAAAACGTCCTCGTATCCTTTTCCTCCCAATGTATAGTTTGTAGTTGTATAAAATAATCGAAGCGGAAACTTAAAATTTATCGGATTGGAATCGGAAAGGAGTCGTAATCCCGTATATCGTCGTTGGGCCCGTCTCTACGGGGCGCTTCTCTGAAATCCGTAGAAACCTCCACACCATTCCCTCAGTATACGCAACGTTCCTTGTGTTCCGTGGACCCTTTGCAGACGCTTTCCGCCCTTCTAAATCCCTCGTTGGACTATGGTCGGGTCGCTTTCCGTTTTGCCTGTTCTACACCGCTACTCCCCTAACCATCTGTAATAATCTCCAATATGGTATACCCTCATATTGTACTTGTTGTAAGATTCCGAATCAATCTGCGACGCTCCAGAGGTGTCCTGTCGACTTTCAATACAATCGCTTCCTTCGCAGGCTCTGCTTTCCACGCAGACTCGAAAGGGCTGGTTCCGCTTCAGGGGCTCACAGTGAGTACCCCGTCAGGCTCTGCTTCCCACGACAGACTCGTAAGGGCCGGCACCGCTTTGAATTTATCGATTGTAGCTTCCATCGTCGGATGGTTTTCATCTCCATTTCGCTGGTAGTCCTCTGTTCCGGGCTCATCGCGAGCGCTTTCGTCGCGCTCAGCTGCAAATACCTTCAGTACCAGTAAAAGCCTCCGATAAGTGTACGACCACCACCCAGCTCCAGCGACTCTACTTAGCTCTCCGAACACTAGTAAACTAGGTCGAAGGTTCGTAGGATACACCACGTACAGGTGAGAGTCTTCGCATCCCGGGATGTTTATGATGTCTCAACGCCAATGGAACATTAGAACAATAGGTGATTTGCGGTGTCAGGTACAAGGTCTTTTTGTTTCTCCTATCATGCTGCATTGCCTAGACCAAACATCAATGCTCATTAACCTGGTTCTGATCGAATCATTAAGATTCTCATGAAGCTTCAGTCGCACAACGAGACGTTGAGGTTTGTAAGGCTGTTCAGTTCTCTGCCACATACCGGGCATTGCTTTACTGATATGTATTTGGAGATGATTGTTAGAAGCTTTCATCCGCCTCACTTTTAAAATGGAGATAGATCCTCTTTGTAAGTGAAAGTTAATTAATGTATTCCGCTGCACCCCCTTTTTGATCCCTCCTGTAATGCTTCTAACGAATGCTATCGAAGATCGTACTGACACTAGTCAGAGCTATACTAAAGTATCTAGACCATGGCCACCAACATTCAACCAACTGTAGCAAAGTCACCAAGCAGCTTCAATTGGGTGCCCCTGTTGTGAAGTTTTGAATCCTAGTATCCGGGAGGATGTCCTCGTTTAGGCATTATGAGTGCATAATTTACACATCTGCTGGAGACACTATCTCCCCGTACATAACAATTATACGTCAGCGGGAAACTGGAAATGTATCTAAACTTCAGATTGCGAGGATGGCATTAAGTGCAAGCACCAGCTCGTGAGGTCCAAATGCTAATAGCGGGCAATTGAGATTGTTATCAAATTATTTGATCTCAAGAATAGAAAGATGCATTGGCAAAGATCAGTTTCACTTGATTCAAAAATTCGAGATACTGATTCCAAAGCGAACTTTGAAATCGAACAATCATGACATGAAAACATAGGCGTTTAGGACAGAATCCCGATACTAATTAGAGCAATAAATTAGTAATCAACGAGGTTTATATTTATCAGCGTTTGACCTTGATGTACTATGATCAACTTCTTGCACGTGCCCTAGATTCAGACTAGAAACTCAGTAACTTTCTTTTGATTATTTTGAAGAAAAAACAAATCCTCATCCGAGGTTCGCTATGTGCTTTTCTCTTCCAAATCAAATTGGTTGCCTCGCGAAGTCGCGAAGTTGCATGAGTGTGCTCTGTCTAGCAGCCCGCATGTTGAAGTATGCCAAGTTTATCTTGTACAGTATCAAGAAGAGGTTGTTGCAGAAACGCCCGGCATGACCGGCATATGTTGGAGTTGGATTTGCCATGAGTTTTCTTCCTTCATTTACTATGAAATGGCGGTCAACGTGAATCATTCGTCGTTTATTTAAGCCAATATTATTTTCGGCAATCTTGCCCAGGTCCGCGTCGGGTCAGGTTGGACAGCAGGCCTCCCGACCAAAAGCTTCTTGGTAGTCTCACTGCTGCGGAAAGGCAAGTGTCCTCCCGGCCGCTTGCCGGACTGTATCGGATCTTGGTAGAAGACGCACCTACGTAAAGGACTCATACTTTCGAGCCGATTCTGATGGATACATGGTTTGAGAAAGCTTTGGTTTCGATATGATTGGGCAGATTTTGAGTGGGGGTTTTTATTTTGATGCAATAGGCTAGCCAGGGGCCAAGATAAGGCTCTTAGCTACTCGCAGACATTGATCTCAGTCGAGAAACATTGCCATTGGTGATTGGTTATAGTTAGCAAAACTTGCGCTTTATTATATGATATCCTGTCAGATGGCACAAGAATATTCCGCCAGGGGCAGCAGGACAAGCATATTATCATTGAGTCTTTAGTTCTTATATCCATGAGTATAGAAATAGAACATGTCAATGAATGTCAAAAAATATTTGGTTTCCCATCTATTGACATACTTTAAATTTCCTGTTTTGTATATACTCAGAGGAAATTACTGTGCATTTCCTCATTATAATATATTTGTTCTTCAGCTCTGCTCACAGACTCTGAGATCAAAATTACTCCTACAAACTTCGAGGTTTCAAAATCGAGTCGCAATGTTAAAAGTCATCTAATTGACGCATGCATCTAAGCAGTTAGTTGAAGAACGATTCATCCCGACTGTTCTAGACTTCCAGATTGGATTTGGTACTCTGCAGATAAAAACCCTTGGCTACATGTAGATCGTTCTCAGGGTGATCCTTGCCCTGCATAGTGAATCACCTCCAACCAACTGGTGGCTGTAGTTATTCAATCTTTACGATTTTAAAAATGCTTATCAGGGCGACGATTAATGATTGCAGGGTTTTAAACACTTGCAGGTGTAATTTCTTGCTTTAACGATCTTTTCATTTTCATGATAACATTTTTACTTTCTCTGTAGTGTTCCTGTTTCCCCTGCCTGCAAGTGAAACACCATACTATTGTAATACACCTGATTTCATAACATCTATCCACAAAAACACGATTTTTGACCTCATTATACTTCACCTCAATCACAAATTTCAAAGTTTAATTCAACATTATTTCATCAATATAACTTCAAACCTGAAATTTTGTTGATATATATATTTCTTCAATTGATAATCAGATTTTACAAAAAGAAGATTGCTTGGAACAAATTCATTTTCTTTACAAATCAATTTCATCACGAAAAATATCTGTCGCCCAGTTCCAAATGCCAAGTCAAACAAACCAGGGCGATGAGAGTTCTAATCATTTGAAAAGCTCAATAGCAGTAATTATATAGCTTATTATAATCTAATTAGCCTTCCGAATATGAAAATACATTTTCCATAGGCCCATGATAGTGTTCCCTGTTCCTTACCGTCCAACCTTTTTTGTTAATGTTCAAAATTTAAGTCAATTCCTAACATTTTTCTGTTGTATGAGTAGCTTGTCTTATGTTTCCGCCTCCATTGACTTTACTATTTGTAGAGTAGAATATAGAAAGAACGAGCAATCTTTCTGGGTCCGATTACGTCCACAATGTCGAACGGCAAGTGGCAGAAATGTCAAATCACAACCCCCTGGTTCTGGGCTTTCTTTGCATTAACACCTTATTAGCAATGGTCCATTGGTTAGACCATGCGTGAACGGTACCTCCAAATATCTCATGATCTTCAAAAACACAGTCACGAATGCCCCAGACGTGTTTGCCTTCATCCACATTCACATTTAATCTTCCCACTGCATGAAATGCAGCCAGCGCATACGACATTTTCTCAGACCAACACTCAATTAATCATTGCTAAATTAGCACAGGCACATTTTGTCTCTTGTTTTTTCAGTGCTGCGTACGCAACGCAGTATTTTTTCATCGTGGAGCCTCTCTCTTGAGCCTTGTATCCACTGATTCCAGGACTTTCTCAATTTATTCTTGAGGCTTGAGACATACTCATGTGGTTGGGGGATTGTGGTTAGCTTGGATTTAGATTGAACTTCGTATAAATTTTAATCCAAGTTTATATATCGATTAAATTCTAACATACCAAGGTATTTCTTTGAGTTATGTCTGAAGATATGAACCACCGAAAGTGTTTTAATTTGACAATAGCGTAGGGGGGTCATGCAGAGCCTCACTAATAGCCCTAGCTCTTGGTTTGTACGAAGTAGTGGATTTGCTGGTAGTACCGGAAGAATAACATTGGGATCGAATCTTAGCCTGGCGATAGGCTACAGCGCTTAGTGGCCGGTAAGTTACCTTGGAATAATTTATTACAGCAAATGAAGAATTATTCTTCAACCAGAAAAAAGACGTGTTTCTCAAGATCAACTTGCAACAAAGGTCAAGAGTGTAAGAAATTAAAGCCAATTTCATTGAAAATGTTAATCAGAAAGCTAGACTTGCGCAAGGCGATCCTTCCATATACTCGAGACTCGTTAGCAGGCTCTGATTGAGAGTTATAAACTGATAAGGGTTTGTATTGCCCTGTATCGTTCTCGCAATAATGACTCAATGAGAAGCCGGACTAGTAGAAAGTCGTTGACGCTAAATCCGAGGGGGGAATAAACATTAATTATAACAATTCAAAGTATAATTGCGAATGTTTATTCGTTTAATTCTTTTGCATTGAAATGATACGGTCAAGCCATCTAACGCGGTCGATACTACTCGAGTACTGCATGGAATCCCTATCTTGTACAGCATGCTCTTGATATAGGTATTGGTTGCATGGAAAAACATTCCATGGTACAAGCAAGGCTCATGGTATTCTCAAATAAATTGCGCTTACTCATTGACTCTGTACTACTGCAATCCGTGGGTATACATTCTTTTGGCATCTATATCTTGTACTCGAGTAAGAGGCCTCTATAAACTCTATAATGGAGTGAGGCGTCTGATGTTATCTCACCAAACAATATAAATGGCACCTGAATAAGGGAGTCTACTTCGAAATGACAGCGCATTCACTGATCAGAGCTCGAGTAAATCTGAGTAATTGATGAGTTTGCAGGCTGGAACATCTTTCATGGATCCACCACTGAAGGATCAGATTACGCCTTGGAGAATAGCTTGGGAGAGTCGAATTGCATGCCAGAGAGACAGGGAATCGGGAAGTACGGATCCATTTTTTAGCTCTACCAGGAAAAAGATTTGATGGCAGCAGGGAAGAATTAAAGTCGAATTTAGGTTACCAAAGCACATCGTTTACTTCTAAAAAGGCTTTTTTTTTATGAAACTGTGATTAAATTTCTAATTGTTATTCCTACCCCAGTTCTCAACCATTCATGAAGCCTACTTAGGTATTCCATATCTGATTATTGGAAGATACGAATTTACCTTGATTCTAGAATATCATGCCTCCTCTCATCTCACGATCTTTTTAGTCTTCTCAAATTGTCTCAGAAGTAGTAAATAAATATGCGAGAAACGTAGGAGTATTGAACTGAAAAATCATGTATAGGGCAATTGGATCCGACAATCAGGTAGAGATCGCTACAAGTCACGGTTTATATTCTTTAAATTATGCATATTCAGAGCATATTCAGATTGGTATATACCATAGTGACTTCTACGTATAATAATCTGTGCTATAGGGAACGAAAAGCTTCGCTAGCAATAGTGTTTTGATAGCCGCATGTGCTAAACTGGATTTTGACTCGCTAAAATGGCCATTTTCGCAAAGGGGAGCATATGCACACATACGCACATGGCATGAACTCACACCGAAGAGCGTGGGTTGTAAAATGATTCGCCAAAGGTGTATGATATATCCCACAAAGCTTAGCCTCACTGAAACTCTCGAGGTAATGGTTTGCAAAATGGTTTGCCAAAGAACTAAGGAGGTATATAATAAGCATTACCGAATCAGTCCTGCTCATATAACTGTACACATTTAAACCCACACAACCTTTTCACTTGTTTTCCAGATTAAACATACTTTATTATCATTATCCCCAATTTTCACATAGTTTTCAGTCTTTATCTCCAATCTTAAAAATACTCATGACCTGATCCTATTATTCCACATACCAAAGATTCCAAATCTTTTGTGGTACACATCCGGTTGTTAAAAAACAGTACACCTCAAGCGCCGCCAACGCCTTTTTCCCTTCGAGTATTACTAGTGTTAGCACATCATCCTTATTCACGTATATTTTCGCTTCCATCAATAGTTCATCATGGTCAAGCAACCAGAAGACCAGGCGAAACCTGCTAGCAAGTCACGGCAGCAGACCAAAAAGAGGTACGTCCTTCCAAGCTCACGCGTGAAGCAATGTCTGACAATCTTTAGGTCTCGAAGTACGAAAGCGTCTCAAGGCTCCAAGGCAGGATCGAGCAGCGCCGATAACCAGACAAATACACTCGAGACGAATTCTCAACCCGAAACAAGACCCATTTCCCAAGAGCAATTTGTAGAAGAGGTTGGAAGTTTCCTCGATGGATTCATTATAGTTGAAGATCAACATATTCAGGTCGATAATAGATCCATTCTCGCACAATGGGTTTTCGTGAACGACGATACTGGATTAGAAGCCCAAGGACAGGTTATTCAGGGTATCGTGGATCGTCCTGTCTCCGCAAATGACATATACGATCCTAGCACCGATCTTATTGGCATCGGCACTCTGTTCTCTGAACCCGACTACTCTAATGGCAACGTCGTTACGTATGATCAGAGATCGTATAGTGACCCAGCTACGACCACTTCCGCCGAACCCACCACAGTTGAATATTTACCGGTCACAACTCAATGGGAGCTTGCGGAATGGACATATGAGAACCCCTATGAAGGGATCGCCGTAAGATCTTTTCTTACCAGATGTTTCCGACGACTAACATCTATCAGTTTTCCGAACGTATTCAAAGATACAACTATGATCTTTAGACCAAAGCCGATTGGTACGCAGGGTACTTACCATGATGAGAAGTAGGTATCATATATCATATAATCCCCCCAATATCACTAACAGCGGTTTAGAATTGTTGAAGGAAATTCGGTCGTTTCAGAATTGCGAAGTGATGATAAAAACTTCATGTCACACTCACTATCATACCATATTGATCCAAAATTCCTGATCTCCGAGATCAATGTCTTCGATGTCCAATCGATTCATCCGATATCTCTCTGAAATTCGTTCCAATTGTTTTCGAAAGCGGCTACTGTCTCGGGAAACGAAATTATCATCGAATACGCCAGATATATAGGGTACTGTCGAACCTCATAACTTTCATTTGCACCTCATCGGTTCGAGTATTTTCAGAATCACGACACGTTCTAGCATCTCAACACCCAGACATTCTCATTTAAGCAACAAATGTCAGAATCGCCCTGTTGTCGTAAAAGCTCAAAGTCAATATTGAATAATACCAGGCTCTGATTGCGTTGCATCGAACTCCGATTCACGAACATCAAGACTCCTCTCTGGCCTCCAAACATCCATTTGCTGGTCCAGCTTTCCAGTCGGCGTTCAATTATGCTATGCCTGCTAGAATGTGGCAACGTGGTATTCATTTATTCTTGGAAATTCTCAGACACCGATTGCCTGTTTCACTTCAGCACATGTTTCCATTCATGTGTCTCGCATATTCAATGATGGCTTTGCTATACGAGACGGTACCTGCCTTGTAAGATACCTAGATTGGATGTCTAAGAGCTCTAGGAATGTACAGGAGGAAGTCGTTCGCTCACAATGAAACGCAAATCGCAAAATATTCTGGTAGTAATTGAGCTTCCTCTTTCACTGGGAAAGTGAGTTCTCAGATCAAAACTTTCTTTGCCCACAAAAAGATTCGCATCGCCAAATCTTGCAAATAGGTTTGGCTCATTCGGAACAGCAATTTGTCGCAAAATACATTGATCTCAAACTGTATTTAGCAATTCCAAAAAAATCTTTTCATTTGTAAAATAGAATTGGGATGAGAGAAAAATAGAGAGGCATTCTGGATATAGTTTTCGAAAGGTTTCTATAGAATCAATCAATTCCAAAAACGTTGTTTCGTGAACACTTATCAAGTCACTGCCAGTGCTGTTTTGAAAGATACTTCTATTTATTGGATTTTACAAGTAAAATTTTCTTACGATCAGTAGTAGCCCAATGATGATTTCCTCAAGATTTCCATATCGCTTTAGCTTCTTCCCTTGTTTGTAGTAAGACCGCACTCTGTCTGTGGTGATACAAGGCTGGGTAAGATCGGAGCCACAATCAAGGATACTGGATCAGCAGATGTTGTACAGTTCACCTTGTATGCAGCCCTACGGCACGGATAGCTTCCCAACAATATCAACAATACTCCGTATAGTCCAGAAAACCATAGATGACTCGTATCTTGAAACGACTATGTAGAAACGCACAGGAAAAAAGTTGGGGGGTGGTGTCTTGATGAAGGAAACTTTCGATGGGAGACAAAAGTTATTTTATCCAAAAAGTGTCATCCGATGGTCTTGGCAGACCTCGCTTAAGCTAACCCCTGAATTGGTTACATTGGAACCCCACTTTACCTTTGCTGGACTGCGATTTCTGTCTTTCGAGTGGATTACTCTTCCATCCGGAGTGTATATTGAAGGAGTAAACTCTAGGAACACCTGTGTCACTCCCATACATAAAGAGGCAACATACGTTAAGACGCTCTCAGTGGCCAAAGTGTGAGGAAGTACGTTCATCGCCCAATTGCCAAATTGCCCCAAACCAATTATGAAGCTTCATATTTGTGTTACCCCAGAATATACTAACCTTAAGCAAAAACATATCCTTTGCATCGCCTACGCCGAGTTCGAACTATCCCGAGCAACCCTGCAATCGAGTGACGCCATTTTGGTCTAACATCAAAAAAGTTCCGAACACAATCTTTAAGTGAGTTCCAATTAACGTCGCGGCCTTTGTGTTCGTATTTAGGCTTAAATCCTAGCCAGGCACAATCCACGTGGAGTGGATTTGTGTAGCGTAGAATCCCCTCATCTTATCGTCAACCTATGGTATGATTACCGTAAGAGATTCCAGTAAGCATTCGTATATTACTTGCCGGGCTCAAGCTTGATCGATGAGATCACATTCTCCAAGGGATTTTCATCGTGCATTATCCACCAAACTTTGTGTAACATTCACAAGGTTCTGGGGTTTTTTGGAGTATATGATCAGCTTTAATAGATTCGAGCGATCTAGCTCACAAATGGATTTGAATGATAGTAAGGGCAATGATCGACCAGTAAATTTAATATCTATGCTAATTATCAAAACATTCTTTGGATAGCTTGCATTGTCTGACGCATCTATAGCAAAGGAAATACCACTTCCCAATTAGCACCTTTTTGCAACAGAGCCGTTGCAGCCTCATCAGACCATTGGATACCGAGGCACATTCAATGGTAAATAGCATCAATTGTTGATCAAATATTGTACAGTATCTGGAATAGAATCAGACAATACTAATATCGCACTATAGTGGATACTTTCCTGCATGTGAATTTCCAGAAGAAGACGATCTACATATTCCTCTATCATTGTAGTAGCTCAATAAATGGTTTTGATAATTCCATAAAAGTAGTGGAAGAAAATTTAAACCATGCGCTGGTCTATTTCGCCCAGTTAGACTGTATGGCAACCGTGTCCCGGAAATCGACACTGTACTAATACCCTATCATGGTTTTTGGTTAAATTTTGATACTGAATTATCCCCGCTTAGTGCGAGTTGAGTATACGATAGATGAATCGCTCAGATGACATTATTCTCATCTCATTTATATGCAACAAGGTGTGCATTCCTCCGAACATGACGCGTTCAAGTTTATAGATGCTATCGCGAGCTTCAGATATGATCATCTGCATTCTGTGAAAAATACGATACCCAGCGAATGGATTTGAATCCCGGTATAGACCCATTATTACTCTAATGTTGTAGGGCGACATAGGTGTAATTCAGAGGCTGGGAGATCTCTTCTGCACTATACCGTTTTAGCCGGTCCTTTGCCGGAGTGTATTCATATAAACTTCTCGATTCGATGGAAGCATCATGTAAGACGCATGCGCATGAGTTATCAAGCGAGCTTGGATTGCGCAAAAATCCAGCATGGCTGAGCGATGGCGGAGTATCGTTTTGGCATATTCTTTGTGTGAAACATGGTGAAAAAATGTTCCAAATACAGCACTGTAATATACAAATATAACGAGCAATGTCGAACGGAACAGGTGGGGATGCATGCATTCTTGTTTGATGGGTTGCAGAATGGTGCGCCAGGCAATCATTTGCCTCATTGTGAGCACTGCATTCTTCATAGCCTCAAAGCATGTTCAAGTAGCCCCAAAAGGAATTTTATAAAATCTCAGGAGTCGGTGAAGATATGTTTTATAGCTCGAAACTATTGAAATGAGACTCACAAGATATAGAGATTCGAATATTAATATATTGTTTCAATTCGCCGGAAAATAAGATCATGTCAAAAAGTTCGGTGTTTCTCAGCATAACCTTCTTCGCTTATTGTAGGACAAGATTGAGTCACTATCCACGAGTCAACGCAGTCATCGTTGGTATCTGGTTAGGCGGAGATTCTCTTACTAGTCATGAAGATATTGACGATGTATTCAAGTATATACTTCGAAGTTCGAAGTATTCTAGCATCCAAGTCCTCCTCCGACAGCACCATACCATCATGTCGACTCTTTTCAATGATGATGCTTCATATAAAGAGTGTGAAGTCTCGTATAAGAGACCCAACGTAATTCTGTTCCATACCGGAACTCAATTCGAGACCCTCATATCAGTTCCTAATAACTATCTCTAACCAATAACCATACCAAAAGCACGTGACATATACAATACTAAGTCCCCCAATTTGGTTGCCTCGCTGCAGAGCACCCACAGAAATGATTCCCCAACCCAATACCGGAATAATACATGGTTGCCATGTGCTCGAAAATCATACAACCGCACATCACAACACATTTTCCGGCACAGTAAAATCACCCAATCCAATCAAATACTGAGATCTCACCACACCATCTCATCCACGCTATCTCACACCATCTTATCCACACATTCACTCACACCATTTCATCCAAACATTCACCCACACCAAAGCTTAGGTTCCACCCAACCCAACCAGCAATAACGAGGCATTCATCTACTACACACCATCAGCTCTAGGCGTTTACCATTTGCCCTTTCCCAGCACACCCTCACATTTAAAAATTTATGATTAGCACCACACTCTCAACCTCGCACACTCACTTTAGTCCGCAATTGTCGCCCAATACGGTCAATCATACACCACCTAAGATTTCGTTGTGAAGCTTTCACTATGGACTCCCCACAAATCTAATCGAGTACAACTCCATCATGGATGTACAAAACAAGTGACAAGAATATGCCGGTAAGTACGTCTAATAAAGATTAATAACCGTAACTCTCATTAATACCAAACCAGAAGTTATCCGAGGTATTCAGTAGTCCGGACAACAAAAAAGACCATCTTGAGTCTAGCAAAAAGCAAATTAGCTAAACTTGTTGGAAGTGCAGTCTAGGCACACACATACAATATTACTACTGTCGTACCTATTATGATCTTAGTGATATTCCAACAGGTTATGATCCTGTGTTAATCAATACTTACACCAGTATATCAATTAACATACTTACAAATAAATAATAAAAGAAATAACTCTCTTTTTACCTTACACAAAAACTCCTTTATTAAATATGAAAACTCTGATTTTTTAATAAAGTTCTAATTTATTATAATAACAAATCCCATGGACGTTATACAAACTTGCTAGGGATTTGTTATAATTTTCAACAGCAACAATTGAACCGATTTCGAACAGATCTACAAAATAGCATTAATGACTATTCAGATATAGTCTATTATCAATAAAGACAAGAAAATGCCAAAAAAAACTAGAAAATGCAACTAATTCATTATATATAGATTTTATAAAACAATTAATTAATAGTATCTCCATGTTCAATAGTTTTATAAAAATAATCCACTATCTATCAATCCTTAAGTTAATTATTAAATTTGATATATAAGGGATATAAAGAGTTCTCAAATTATATAATAGATTCAAATATCCTCAATACCTTATCAAAACAAAGGCAAAGTTTAATTGAAAACTATTTAATTGTGACCAAAAGGGTATAAACAGGACTCCGATTTTGTACTTAGAATCTACAAGTGAAGAGCTATGTAGGGTGCTAAAAGGAGGACTATATATATATACAGGTATTGGGAGCCATAAGGGCTAGGCCAAAAAGGGTGAAAGAGTCCTAGGCGTAAGATGCCTAGGTCTAGAGCTATAGAGCTAGGGCTCTAAGCTGTGAAAGGAAGGTCCAAAAGAGCCATCATATCATACTATGTATGTAGTATGAGCCAGTGGGCGGAAGAGAGCCGTCTGTTCCGTCACAATATTAAAAAAAAAACAGTCTAATTTAAAAGTTTGGATATCTTTTATTAAATATATTTCAGCAACAGAATAAACCCTTAAACTATTCGTTATATATAAGGGAAAACATATTCAATAATAATAATTTCTTATTAATCTTGATCTTTATAAAGATTGGAATTTCACTATTATAAAAAATAGATGAACTATAGATACAATAGAACTAAAATAGTTGGAAAAGGTTTTTATACCTTAAACTATTCCTTTTCAAGTTAAAGAATTATAATTATTTATATTGGATAGATATAGAAATTATGAAACTATATCTTTTATATATAAATACTTTAAAAATAATATAACG